>CAJVGC010000508.1:57102739-57148061 GCA_910822075.1 Senecio squalidus | reverse complement strand
TATTACTATGGAGTTTGTTACGAAGCTTCCGAGATCTTCGAGTGGTTATGACAGTATCTGGGTTATTGTTGATCGTTTGACGAAGTCTGCTCATTTCCTACCGATTCGTGAGAATTATCCGATGGAGAGATTCGTACGTTTATATATTTCCGAGATTGTATCGAAACACGGTGTTCCTATATCGATTATTTCCGATCATGATGCTCGTTTCACTTCGCGATTTTGGAAGACTTTCCAGACTGCTATGGGTACGAGATTAGATATGAGTACCGCCTATCATCCTCAGACCGATGGTCAGAGTGAGAGAACTATTCAGACTATGGAAGATATGCTACGAGCTTGCGCAATTGATTTTGGTGGTAGTTGGGATGTTCATTTGCCGTTGATTGAATTCTCGTACAACAATAGCTATCACACGAGTATCAAGTGTGCACCGTTTGAAGCTTTATATGGCCGCAAGTGTCGATCGCCTGTTTGTTGGGCAGAAGTTGGAGATAGTCAGATTTCTGGTCCGGAGATTATACAAGAGACCACTGACAAGATCTTCAAGATCAAGGAACGATTAATTACTGCCAGAGACCGACAGAAGAAGTATGCTGATAAGCGCAGGAAGCCTCTCGAGTTCAGTGTTGGAGATATGGTATTATTGAAGGTATCTCCATGGAAAGGGGTTGTCCGATTTGTGAAGCGCAGCAAGCTGAGTCCGAGATACACGGGTCCGTTCAAGATCTTAGCCCGCGTCGGCCCAGCTGTATCGACTAGATTTGCCAGCAGAACTGAGCAGCGTACACAATGTATTTCATGTATCTCAGTTGAAGAAATGCCTGGCTGACGAAACGTTATTAGTTCCTCTTGAGCAACTCCAGATTGATGATAAGCTTCATTTCGTTGAGGAACCGATCGAGATCGTTGCTAGTGATGTTAAGCGTTTGCGACGAAGTAAGATCCCGATTGTCAAAGTTCGCTGGAATTCCCGCTTTGGAGCTGAATTCACGTGGGAACGCGAAGATGAAATTCTGCGGAAGTATCCTCACCTTTCTCCCGGAAGTAGTACCCAGTGATAATTTCGAGGACGAAATTCTTTTTACTTGGGGAGACTGTGACATTCGCGAATTTCACGGTATTATTCTATCGTCTCGTATTCGTTTTATTTATTTATGTTCGTGTTTTGACCCTATTGTATTTCTCTTATGATTTATCGTATTCGTATTTTATGAGTATCGTATTTGTACTTTATGCGTATTTGCGTTTATCGGGTATATAGTATGTGATTCGGATCTTTATGTCGGGAACGTATAGTCTTAAGTGTCTTAGTATAAGTCTAGTATGCTCTTATGATAAGTTTAGGGGAATTATGCCTTAATTATATGATTAAGATTGACGTTTAAAAAATATTTCATCTTTAGTCCCTTCGGAAATTTTATTACGAAACTAGTCCTATGGGATTTTTCTATTACAAGATTAGTCCTAAAAGAATCCCACCAAACTTTTTGTCTTTTAGTTCAACATTGGTATCATCAAGTTTTTGTCTTATTCCAGTTTCACCTACTCACCCCATCATTCTTCCATTTTCCTTTCTCTCTCTAAAAACACACACAAGAAACACCTACAAACCTCCACCTTCTCTCTAACTTTTCCGGCGATCCAACCGTCCAATTTCAAATCCGAGACCGGATTATTGTTCACCATCATCACCTCTATCTATCCTCCAAGTTTCATTACGATCGGGTAAGTATTTCTCCATTTTGGTTCTAAACTTTGTTATTTTGATTTAAACCCGAAAATACCACTTCTCACCGTCAAAACTTGGATTTTATTTAAGATTATTGTATGTAATCATATTCTGGACATAGGGTTCCAATTTGGGGTCAATTAGACATCTAGAACACTCAGAAATCGATTTCCAAATGTTATTTTTCGTGAAAATCCAGTTACGGCACGTAACTGCAGTTACATGCACGTAACTGTAGTTACATGCACGTAACTAACACCTCTATATCACGTAACTAGTCCTATTCACGTAACTATGATGAAAAATCACGTAACTATGGTTTAATTTACGTAACTGGTCCCTGATGTCCATAATTGTTCACGAAATTAGTCCTAAAACACATATTTGCCTTGTTACGCACGTAAGTAAGGTGTTGATCACGTAATTGACTTGTGGTTCACGTAATTAAATCCTTGATCGCGTAACTAAGACCATGATCACGTAATTAGTCCTTAGATCACGTAACTATGGTCCTAATTACGTAACTAGTCCCTAAGTTCCGTAATTGTTCACGATAGTAGTCCTATTCACATAATTGCTTGTTAAACACGTAATTCTTGTCCTGTAACTTGCTAGAACACGTAATTAGTCCCTTACGTGACTTGTAGTGCACGTAAGAGGCTTGTTTGTCACGTAACTCCTACATATTTACATAACTAGTCCCTATAACACGTAATTGTTCATGTAATTGGTCCTTTTGTCACGTAACTTCTTGTTTTGTCTCGTAACTCTTGTATAACACGTAACTTGATACTTACGTGACTTGTAGTGAACGTAAGTATGAAGAACACGTATCTAATCCGTTGACTTTCCGAAACACTTGTAATTCCGTTATATCGATATTCCTATTGGTTATTTTGAAACCCGAATAAAACGTTAATCATTAAGGCATAACCCTACTAGACTTAGAGATACTTAGACATGTTTATTTACGTGATGTATAGGGCACTTAGACGTTGGAGCTTGACGGTATTGTACTATTTCCCGACATATAGAGATTTGGATTGCTTTGCTATACAGTGAGTTATTCGTTGCCCTTTTTACCCTTTTACATTTTTGGGCATGATTAGCGTTAAACAAATATATTTTTATGGTCTGTATGTATTATGTATTATGGTATGTATTTTGGATATGGATGCCTTAGGTTAGCATTACCCAACTCGTTCCGCCTTTGTGGTAGAACGAGGCCCCGTATACACACCTGTTAGCTTTTGCCGCCGGATCGTATATATAGCGCTATATGGGCCTAACAAGCCCTCATTTCTAACACGTTATTATGATGTGGGATGAGCCTTGTCCGTGTTAGCAATGTTATGACCGAATATTATTATCGAGGACAACCTAGCGTAATGCACTAGGTGGGGTTAGTTGCCAATATTGTTGAGGGTCAGGTGTATCGTATTTACCGAAGGCTATTATTCTATCCAGTTTGGTATTATTTTATGAACTGAGTATGGTATTGTTTTATGAACTGAGTATGGTATTATCTTATAAATTGAGTATGGTATTTTTATAAATTGATTATGGTATTTTATGTATCAAGTATGAGTATTTTACCAAAAGGTTTTGTATACTTCACGTATATTTTTAAAACATCATTTTCAAATGACTTATCTTCAAACCGTATCACTTCTGGGTCAAAAAGTATTGAAACCTTTCTATTGTTATGTTTTCAACTACTATTGCGAATAATTCACCAACTTTATGTTGACGTCGTAATTTAACGCTTTTCAGGGATTTGAGGTTACACCTTTTTGATGCTATGCTTATGGGCTACGTGGATCTTATGCGTGGAATTTATTTTGCTTTATTTAATTCCTTAGTATCCCAAACTCTGTAGCCGTATCTTGTTATATTCGGATGACTGTAATAAGTATTCTCTTTCAACTCTTTATCTATGTTGACGATGTATGGTTTATTTATGTTTGATGTAACCTTTGAATCTCTGATACCGTATACACTGTACACCTCGGTTCCGCCATTTCTATGCGGGGTGTGACAAAAATGTGATGACAATGAGTGATTTCCAACGATACATGCAAGCAATACAAGCCGCCAACCCGAGCTTTATTATGCCCGACCTTCCAATGCCTAATCAAAATGAGGAGGAGAACGAGGAGGAGGATGATGACGATGAAGAATGACGGTTTGTGTTTGAATAATACAATAATTTGTTGAATGTTTGTATTTGAATATTTAATATCGACGGTTTGTGATTGTTGACGGTTTTGGAACAATTTGTAGAATATTTGAAGTTTATGATAATTTGGATTATTTGTTTATGCTTTTCTTTTTATTTTTTGTTGGGAATAAGCTGTTTGGATCGAAATAAGTAGGAAGCCGGGAAATAAGCTGTAAATCAGTTGCTGTTTTTTTTTTGCTGTAGGTCCTTCGGTGATGACAAATCGTCGCCAAAAGCCTCGAAAAGTCGTCGCCGTAGTCCTATTTAAATTTTATTAAATAACTAAATAAATAATATTAAATAAATAATATTAAATAAATAATAAATAATAAATAATTAAATAAATAAATAAAAATTAATAATTAATTAATTAATTAATTATTTAATTAATTAATTAAATAATTAATTTATTAAATAATTAATTAATTAATTATTTAATTAATTAATTAAATAATTAATTTATTAAATAATTAATTATAAAATCGGATTTGAAAAAGTCAAAGTGGGTCCCGCCATCGTCGATATAGGTTAAGAGAAATCGTCGCCAAACACCTTTCTCGACGATGCTACGGCGACGACCCTACGGCGCAAACACAAACACACGAAACTTTTAGCGTGGAAACCTCTCAAGACGAGAGTAAAACCAAGAGACCTTTAGGCCGCTTAAAATCCACTATCACCGATAAGATGACAATACAATAAGTCTTATATAGGTAAACTAGAGGCAAACATTCATCAACGTACTCTTGGAATTAATCATCAAGATTAATAGAATCAAACAAAGATAAAAGAGGAATAAAACCTATAAATTTAGTAGTTGTTCGACAGCTAGAAACTGGACCCCCCAGACCTCAGAAACCTATCTCCACCATTGAAAACGTTCGCCCTAGTGTTAGGAACCCACAACGAAAATTTTGTGATGATCAGATTGTCAAAACTCCGTGAAATTTCAATTTAGTACAACTATGTCTTCAAAACCAAAAATCACCCTCTTTCTTTCTTGTATATAAAGATTTCCGACAAATCATCATTAAAACCCTAATATAATAGGTTATCATTAAAGCCCTAATATGGTATGTTAAATATACCTACTGGACCAACTTGTTGAGCAAGTTACTAGAAAGAATTAAATAAACCCAACACATTCAAATATAATTGTCAAGTATGTTATTCGATCTATTTGTGGTTTGTTTTGAGCCATACAAAATTTTCTTTGATTACAACGAGTATGATATCTGTACGATACAGCGACGATAATAAAATTATATTGAATAATTTATAATATGATAACGGTTTCTTAAGGTTTTCTTCGGGCAATATAATAGAATCTTGTAATAATGGTTTATGGTTTGATTATCCTATAAAAAAGATAATTTATTAGTTCGATCCATTTGGCTAACTTTACCTCTAAGGTCATATGTGGCTTCTATATTTTTTTATCCTTTGAACATGTAGGCCACAAAAGGATATTTCATGGTTTTAGTTGGTCAACAATTTGGATAAATTTGGCCCATTCGCCAGCTAAGCTAATGTGGGGAAATAACTCATATATCTGTAATAATATATATTAAAATAACTATATTAAAAGTCATATGTCAAAATATATGTTCTAGATAAGTTTTAAAATTAATTATATATAATTAGATCAAAATAGTGATATGATATGACATCTTTTTAATTCATCCGTTTTAAATACAAATTTAACCTTTTTAACTTTTAGTATTTATTTAGAAAAACATAGTTTGAGATAATTTCTTTAGATCTTAAATATTTTTATATTTAAACTTTTTTTAATAAAAAGACAAACGATTTTTGCGCTTGATTACCTTTATTATTGTTTTGGAGCTGATTTATATTGTATTTAGAATACCCTAGTTATTTGTATCCTTGCATATTTATACAAATCGAAAACATTTTGACAAACGAAGATTTAATTATGCATTTGCTTATACCGCTATGGCGTTTTCCTCACAATACAGAAGTCCACATGTTAATGCATAGTTATTTTGCCACCATTTTTCAATAAATCACAATAGGAAAAGTATAAGAATTCCATTCCATGCGTTTACTTTTAGGTCAAGCTTAGATCAATAATGCATTTAATAGTCTTTCAACACATAATTAATTATTGTCCAGCAGCGATGGCCCTTGAAAAGGAAAAGGGAAGACACATAGCACAAGGGAGATGATCCCCACATACACTACTTTTAGCCACACACCAATAAACTATCTAATATGACTATTTTGCCTTTTAGACCATTAACTATGTTTAATTTAACATTCCACAAAATCAACCAAAACTGTCAGAAAAAAGTTGATGAAAGTTTGAAATGAAAGTGAATATGAGAAAAGGATGTAAAAAAGTGATTATAGGATGAGATATAGTTTGAATATGTCTTAGATCTATTTCTAAATTAAAACTACTCATAACGGGGAAAATACAGGGTTAAATCACGTGTATATGTTGTAGCATCTCAAGAAAGGTGGCAAAATTTCGTTTTACTTTTTCCTGTTCAGACCACGACTGCGTCATAGTATGGGATGACGATGGAAATTTGTCCCTATGAGTCGATGTTATGACCGCTTATTATTCGATGACTAAACCTTAGTTTGACACATTAAGGTGGGGTAAATGTTGTTGTTTAACGTTAGGCTCAGGTGTATTATTTATATAAGGCAAAGCATGTATATCACCTTGTTATGAACAAAGATATTATTATGATTTGACTTGTATATATTTCAAAACGGGTTAAAACCTTTCGAAATTAAAGTTTTTAATATAAAATAGCGAATATCTCGCCAACTTTATGTTGACGTCTTTTTTTTAATGTTTTTCAGGGGTTTGAGGTTGCAGTTTGTTGATTGCTATGTTTTGTGACTATGTGGATCGTCTACTTACTTGATGGAACTTATTTTGTTATGATTAATTTCTAAATGACCCATTTGACATTATTGTATTTTATTTTATTCCTACGATATTATAACATTGTACTTCTGATACTACTGATATTGTTTATACCTTTAGTTTTCGACCGAAGGTATGATATTTTTCAAGAAAATAAAGTAAGGGAATTGAAAAAATGCCATTTGTGGCTTAAAACAAACCACAAGAAGCTAACTTGAAGCAAGCTTTTATGACCGTACATTTTTTATAGGCCAAAGTCCAAAGTACACGTCAAATGTTAATGTGTAGTCATTTTTGGACACAAAACAAATGAACCTTCTTCTTAATTAGTTTCTTCTTCTTAATTTGTTTCTTGCATGCGTTTACTTTGAGTCAAGCTCAATTCTATAATGTGTTTAATACACTATCAATTAACCACATGATTATAGTAGTCATCATCTTGTAGGACTTGCATGAAAGGAAAGGAAAAGAAATATTGCACAAATGGATCCGGCTTGCAAAAAAATATCTTTGTAACGTTTTTGAATCGGTCGTTATTAAACACATAACATTTTGTAAGATATTATGACTATTTATCGAATTGACATGGTGAATAGTTAACTTTTTTTTTTCTTTTTTGAGTTTAGGTAATAAAAGTCTTGATATTGATTTTTTTTTCTTTCTTTATCAAATTGAAATCAAATGACAAAATTTAGTTGATTTAGTTGAAAATCATTGTTTGCAGTTGCATCTATTTTCGATGTAAACTCAAAAAATTATTTTAATCTAGATTCTATAAACATAACGAAAATGTATGTATCCACGTATTTCTTATAAAAATTTTTTTATCATGATCATATTAGTTTTGTTTTGTGTTATTTAAAGAAAAAATGTACATTTTTTTATTTAACGGTCAGTTTAATTAATTTTGTAATTTTAAATTTTTAAGTTATAATTGTTTGAATAGAGTCATTTGATATCATCAATATTTTCAACTTTTTTTTTTTTTTGATTTGACATTCAACTATTGATATTAAAATCGAGCCGCAACGGGTGGGTGAAAAAAATCTCGTTATATATATCCAGCATCTTTTAGCTCTTGTTCAACTAAGTTAAGTGAAATAATCATTTTCCCTTGTTTAGAAGGATGCCTTTGAACAATCCCGCAGACGCCTTGCCATGGGTGGGGTTGTATGTTGCTTTTGCATCTCTGGTTTGCCTTCTTGCCATGGCAGCAGATGCCTTCCGTGGTTTTCAGCAAAGGAAACTCTGGTTTCCATGCAAATATTTCTCTCTTAATGCTGCTTCCATCACAATGATCGCAATAGCAATGAAGCTACCAGTAGATCTAACTACTGACAGCTCTCTTGTCGATGGTGATATTCGGACCGTAAAGATTTACAGCATCGCTTTCTTATACACCATCTTAGCCAATTTTCTCCCTTCTTTAGGACTTATGTATGACAAAGAACTTCTAGTGAACATGGCAGCTTTGTGTATCCTCATAATCACCGTTGTTGTAAATGTATTGATTCAAATAGTTACTGATGTGCTTATTGAAAGCTTGTTTGCAAATCTTTTATTAATATTAACTCTTCTATGGGTGTTTTCGGTTGCTTTGACAGTGCCAGCATCTAGCCGAATTTTAGAACACCAATACAAAGAGCTGCACCGCCTGGCCTTACATCGCCAAAAGATGAATTTCTCCTCAAAAGAACTTGTGTATAATGTTAAAAAATATTGGATGATGGCAGAAACCGGTAACCCGCAATTTGTGATTGCTTGTTCTCAGGTTTCTTCTGCTTTTGGAATTTTATGTGCATCCCTTCTTGTCTCTTCAGTGTTTGAATTGATAAATCTCAGTATTGAGATAAAGCTTGGAGAAAAATCATATGAAAAATCGGATTATAAGTGGTCAATTAGAGTAATTATTTGTGTGCAGTTAATTGGGATTATAGTAGGTAGCATAGCACCAATTTTTAGATGTTTGACGAGCATAATTTATTTCAACATCTCCAAAAGATTGAGCAAGAACCATCTAAACGTGTTTAGAGTCGATAAACATTGGATCCAACAACTTCGGTTGTGGAAGCGCTACTATGTTACTTCACATATCCCTGGCCGTCACTGCAAAATGGTTTTCCATTTTTCCAAAAACATGGTTTTAAACTTTTGTATAGCACTTCAGGTAATGGTTGTGGTTATGTGTAAAACAATATGTCTGATTCCAAGATCTTTACTACTGATCTTGTTCTCGTGTTGTTGGTATATCTTTTATGCACTTTTGAGAAGCTTTAAGAAAGAACCTAATGTCTGTAACATCAACGTGATATCAGATATAGAGGAATATAGGAGTTATGTTTTACAGATTGAAGATGATGCAAAGCTTTCAAAGAGAATATTAGAAAATACTCTCAACTCGATAACTCGACTTCTTCATGCTTCTGAAAAGAAAAGGCCAAGACATTTGATGATGCTTCTACACAAATCTACAGGATTCAGTGGAGTAGTAGAGTTCGACAATGATGAAGTCCCACGATTAACTTCAGAAGAAACCCATAATTCATGGAGCCTAGCAGTAGTTACATTAACAGCCATTGCCGTCGCCCTTCCTAACATAGCGAAGGACCAAGTCAAGAGGCTACTTGACAGCATAAATGAAGGCCTCCAACTTGTAAAACATATTGAAGAAAGTCTCAATGCAAATGATGAACTGGTGAAGGCAAGAAAGGCATCTAAACGTGTGGGCACAGAAGTTGAAGTATACCGGAAGTGGCTACAAATTGATCTTCAAAAGAAGTCTCAGAAACGAAAAACATCAAAGGAGATTCTTCAATGGTTAGGAGAGGAGGCAGTAAAAATTGTGATACTGTTCAAGAAGCACAAAAATGTAAGCCTAGATCACTCATTATATAAGTTCATTGTTGCAAGTTCCATGTACAGGATTAGCCAAACTATTCTGCTCCACTGCAACGAGCAAGAAAATTGGCCTAGAGATGAGGAAATCTTTGAGTGGGTATCAACAATAATCGCAGATATATTATACGCTTGCTTTACCAACTTACCACGTGTCATAAACATGAAGTGTCATCATGATGAAATAGATAAACGGCAAGATAGCATCCGGACTGCAGCTCAGATTCTTGGTAAATCCTCAAAGATCCTGGACATCCTTAAAGAGCGCCAACTTCCTAACTTAGATATGGATTCTATGGCTTACCTGGACAAATGGCGTGCATTACCAAAAAGTCAGATACCCAACAGGTGTGCTGCTGCAAGTTCTACGGATTCGTTTATAGTAACTATCATGTAATAAAAAGTGATGCAAAATTTCTCATAATTTAACACATATATGTCTAGAATCACGCTACTTATGTATTCTGTTTATTGCTAATATCATTAGTATGGTTAATTGGCATCGAAGATCTATGTTTACTTTCATTTTAAGGTGTAAATATTGATAAGTACTAGGAGTAGCAACAAAATACACTTATGAAGATCCACCGTATATTAAAGTTCAAATAAAAACTAAACCTAAAAGTTACATTTGGGTTCCTAGCTCCGGAGGCAGTGGAATTTTTGATTAGGGTTCAACAGGTTATGCAAAGTAATTTTTCGTCCCTAAGTCACAAAACTTCGTTTTTAGTAGGATTGGTTTTGCCATCCAAAAGGGGGTTGCGGCACAACTTGTTGCTCGTTTACTTGTCATTTTACTGTATATATCTAATTAGGCTATGTAACTCGGCTATGTATTGAATCTAATTATTAGCATTTACAATTTCTTAAAAAAAAGACCCCTAAAAGTATGATGTTTATAATTTTGATAGTGAGACTTAAGACTTCAATGGAAAGAACTAACAGTGAAAGCACTCATAAACTTTATATGTGTTTTAGTTTAACCTACACTTTTAAACCTTTTAATAGTGTCACTAAAAACTCAGATTTCGAAACACTTATGTATCTACAACTAAACATCACTTTTCTTGTAGTTAAGTAATTATTTAAAAAGACACGTCAACATAATCGTCTACGTAGTAATTAAGTATCCTTTACAAAATAATAAGAAAGGTTTATTTGATATGTGACGTGTTAAATTAAAAACATAGTTGATGAATAGTAAAAACTTAAAACATAAAGAAGAAGAAAAGATTGTGTTTTTTAATACAAAACTTTTGTCCTTTTTTTTTTTAACTTTTGAAGGACATGCAATTACTACTTTTTTAGGCAAATTACTAAACACACACTATTTTTATTTTGTATCTCTAACAAAACTCGAATTTTTAAACTTATAGAGTAAAATACACATACTTACATTCATTCATACTGAAAAACTCGAACCCTTTTAATTCCGAAAGATATTTTTTATTCCGATAGTCTAAGATATGACGAGAAGGTATCACTCTATCATTTTTCAACATAAAACCCCTTTAATCTCTATTGATGAAAATATAGTACTGCAATATGAACTCTAATCAGAAACCGTAATAGACCAATGTCTACGGGTTTGGGCCAACTCATACTTTTATCTATTGGACTTTTTTTTTCCGTTTTATCTTGTGTGTTTTTAGAAAGAAAACACCCTAAATTTCGTTAGTCAACTGTAAATTTAGTCGATTTGGTGTTTCTAAATGGTTTTCAAGTTCTAACTGTTACAAAACGAAAATTTTAATATCGTAAGTTATTTAATTTTTTTTTTAATTTTAGCGTCAAATATGTTACTTCTAATCTAGCTGCATTTCTAAAATCTTCGTTGAAAACATAGGTCTAGAACAAGGTACAAACCCTTTTATACGGTTTCCCTAAAGTAAATGACCCGTTAATAAAAAATTCCAAGAAACTAAAGTATTAAAATTGTATGGCTCAAAACAAACCACAGAGAGATTGGAATAACAAACTTGACGATTATATTTGAATTTACACGTACGTCCAAATATTAATGTATAGTTATTTTCCATCATTTCTCAATAAATTAAAATAGGAGAGAATATAAAAATTCCATTCCATGCGTTGACTTTAGGTCAAGCTTAGAAGGAAAGGGGAAGACACATAGAACAAGCATGATGAAATTGGAATATAACATCTTGATCAATGGCCTGTAACTAGGTGCGGAGTTAGAAAACTTCTCGAGTGGGTTTAATATTAAAATTTGGTTATGTTTGTATGTAAGATGAGCGGGTTCGTATGTCAAATAAGGTTGAACTTATAACCAAAATACTATAAAATTCTAAAACATTTTCAATTCTCGAGTGGATTCAAGATTAAAATTTGGTTATGTTTGAAAAATAATATACGCACCTAAGTACATACAAATGTATGACATCTACATACTTAAAACCGCAACGATTAATTCGCCGCACTCAATTTTGGAGTTAGTAGAAATTAGATCCGGCACTACTACATTTATGGTTATCTAGACCTATACATTTAGACCGGTAAAAATGTAATAGGTCTATATAATATGTTCCGCCAAACTAAAAGTGATAACATGTCTTAATATGTCATGGGAACCGGTCTAAATGTGTTAAGGGGTCTAAAAAAGAAATAAGAGCACATTTATGGTTATCTAGACCCATACATTTAGACCGGTAAAAATGTAATAGGTCTATATAATAAGTTCCGCCAAAACTAAAAGTGATAACAGGTCTTAATATGTCATGGGACCGGTCTAAATGTGTTAAGAGGTCTAAAAAGGAAATGAGAGGTCTAAATAGTAATATATGAACCGGTCTAAATGTATCAAGAGATTTAGAAAGAAAATGCAAACGACTAATTCTAAATCACCTGGTCTAGATAAGATTTTGTGGAGGTTTTTAAACGTGGCCAGTAAAATTCTCCTAAAAACTAGTTATTTTCTAACTTATATTCCCTATATCTTTGATTGATTACATTTATTCAAAAAACAAAAAAAAAACTCCATTAATGCTCTGTGAAAAGTGATTCTTTATTTTGAATTCAACTACCATTTTTTCTAAGGTAATACTATTAAATACCATTTTTTATATTTGTTTTGAGATAATTATATGTTTTAAATTAATTTTTGTGTTCATATGAATATATATTTGTTTCTCTCTAACGAGGAAATTGGTTTATTTCACAGGAAAATAAGGAAACTCGAAGAGCCATTCTGGACAAGAAATTAAAAGTTTTTGGATCTATTAGTTTTTGGCACTTGAGATTTCATATCAAGTAGTTAGTTTTGTTTAATTTTGTTGAATATTATGTAGTAAATACGATTGGATTATGGTTTTGTATGTACCCGAACGTGTGTTAATACTTTGAATATCTTCATAATATATTTTCGTTTCAATAATAGCATTGAATTTTTTGTTTGGGTTATAAATTACAGATTACATTAATCTGTGATTTTAGATTTTGGAATTTATGAGGTCTAAAAGATATATTAACCGGTTTAAAAGAAAATATTAAGACCTCCTAAAAGAGGTCTAAAAGAAAATATTAAAGGTCTAAAAAGAATATGAATATGACATATTAACCGGTCTAAATGATATTCAAACTTGCGCCAAAAAATTAATAACAGGTCTAATTGATAATATCAACAGGTCTAATTGATAATATCAGGACCGGTTAGAGAACCGGTCTACATTACTTTTAAGCAAATAGACCTCTAACATGTAGACGTGTTCAATAACCGGTCTAACAAGCCTTTACAACCGGTCTAAATGATACTTTTTGTAGTAGTGCGGCAAATTTATATGTATACGTATTTAAAAATGTGAAGTTTTTCATTTCTTGAAAATTATTTATTATTTCTTTCCGTTTGAAAAATGTAACGTTTATAAGTGTGTACAAATTAAAAGAGTTAGGCAATTTTAAACTCCATAAAAAAATATGTGAGCAAGTACCAAATTTGTTTTAATATACACCATACACGTAAAATGTTATTGTGTAGTCGCAAAACAAATGAACCTTCTTCGTTAGTTTCTTGCATTACATAATTGTATGCGTTTACTTTGAGTCAATTAGCTTCATTCAATAAGGAAAAGAAATATTGCACAAAGGGGACCGGCTTGTAAATAAATATCTTTGTAATGTTTTTGAGTTCATAGTACGTTCCTATATATATCCAGCATATGTTAGCTCCTGTTCTACTAAGTTAAGCTACATCATCATTCTCCCTTGTTTAGAAAGATGCAGTTAGCGTTGAACACTCCCGAAGATGCGTTGCCGTGGGTGGGGTTGTATGTTTCTTTAGCATCTTTGGTTTGCATTCTTGCAATGGCAGCAGATGTCTTCCACGGTTTTCGGCAATGGAAACTCTGGTTTCCAAGCAAATATTTCTCTCTCAATGCTGTTTCCATCACGATGATAGCAATAGCAATGAAGTTACCAGTAGATCTTACTACTGACAGCTCCAAACATGATATTCAGGACGTAAAGGTTTGCAGTAACTATTTTTTGTTCACCATGTTAGCCAATTTTCTCCCTTCTTTGGGGCTTATGGATGACAAAGAGCTTCTAGTAAACATGGTAGCCTTGGGTATCCTCATGATAACCATTACTGTAAATGTCTTAATTCAAGTCCTTACTAGGGTGTTTTATGAAACCAAGGTAATAATTCTTTTAATATTTTCTTTTCTATGGGTGTTTTCGATAGCTTTGACGGTGCCATCATCTAGAAGAATTTTAGAGCACAAATACAAGGATCTGCACGGATTGGCTTCAAACGGCCAAGAAACTGATTTCTCCTCCAAGGAACTCGTGCAGAATGTTAAAAAATATTGGATGATGGCAGAAACTGGTAACCCACAATTTGTGATTGCTTGTTCACAGGTTTCTTCTGCCTTTGGGGTTATATGTTCGATCCTTGTTGAAGAGTCAGTTACTTTTATAATACTTCTCATTAATGATAGAAAGTTGAGGGCTAACAGTTTCCAAAAATCGTATTATAAGTGGTCAATTGGAGCAATCCTTTGTGTGCAGTTAATTGGGATTATAGTAGGCAGCATAGCACCAATTTTTAGATGTTTGACTAGCATAAGTTATTTCAACATTTCCAAAAAATTGAGCAAGAACCATCTAAACGTGTTTAGAGTCGAGAAATATTGGATCCAACGACTTCGGTTGTGGAAGCGCTATTATGTCACTTCACATATCCCAGGCCATCACTGCAAAATGGTTTTCCATTTTTCCAAAAACATGGTTTTAAACTTTTGTTTCGCACTTCAGGTAATAGTTGTGGTTATGTGTAAAACAATATGTCTGATTCCAAGATCTTTATTGATCTTGTTCTCGTGGTGTTGGAATATGTTGGATAATCTTGATTAGTTAATGGGTCATGTTGCATTTATTTACCTAGTCATTAGGAAAGAAGTAGTGGTGTCTCATGTTTAGAAAAGAAGTGGTCATATTCCGCACTAGTTTAGCATGAAAATAGGAGTTAGTGGGTCATATATTAAGTTAGTGTGTTTAGTTCCTATAAATATGTATGAGTTTATTAATGAATAATAACATCAAGAAGGAAAATGTAGTCGTATGTGTGTCTTGTTTCTTTTGCTCCATGATCACTAAACCAACAATTGGTATCAGAGCTTAGTTCGATCGGGTTTAAGAGATGGTTAAGAAAGGGAGATCATACCTGGTTCGGATCAAGAAAGAGATGACTGATTGCAAACCTATGCAATCACGTCAAGTGGAAGAAAGAAGTGTTGATTCAAATCAACAAAGAAAGAACAAGAAAGTAAGCTTATCAAGATCAGCAAGAAAGGAAGAAGAGGCGTCACCAAAAGAAAGAAAGAATGAAAGAGGCCGGTGTCGCTTCGTAAAAAAGAAAGAAGGCCTCAAAAGAAAGAAAGAAAGAAGTCAGTGGTACCGCAAGTAAGAAAGAAAGTAGCATACCACAAGAAAGTAAGAAAGAAAGCAAGAAAAAAAAAGGTCTCAGAAGAAAGAAAGAGACCTAGACCGTGTAAGCTAGAGACCGGAAGCTTACATCAAACTAGACTGTGGCCGGAAAGTGTGTTCCGTCAAAGACCGAAAAGACCGAGAACTTGTAAACCAAGACCGGAGGTTTGCACCAAGACCGAGATAGCCGCAAAAGGACCGGGTGGCATCTAGACCGAGAAAGAAAAGACCGAAGATCGAAAGAGATAACCATGACCGACGGGTTGTCTAGACCGAAGCTTTATAAGCTGAAGACGGAATTGTTGAATCAAATGACCGAAGATTCACAAAAGACCGACAAAGTTGATCATGTGTGATGATCACAAGAAAGCAAGGCCGATCACATTTGGTGATCAAAAGCAGCAAGAATTTACAGCATGTTAGTAAGCAAGAAACGATAAGCAAGAAAGCAAGTAGTATGAACCGGGTCACGTGTGACTCGTAGCAAGTAGCAAGACCAGACCTTATGGTTTAAATAGCAAGTTAGAAAGCAAGAAATGGAAGAAATCGAGTGAAGCCAAAGAAAGTATGACAATCCGGGTCAAGATCATCAAGATTATGGGGGTGAATGTTGGATAATCTTGATTAGTTAATGGGTCATGTTGCATTTATTTACCTAGTCATTAGGAAAGAAGTAGTGGTGTCTCATGTTTAGAAAAGAAGTGGTCATATTCCGCACTAGTTTAGCATGAAAATAGGAGTTAGTGGGTCATATATTAAGTTAGTGTGTTTAGTTCCTATAAATATGTATGAGTTTATTAATGAATAATAACATCAAGAAGGAAAATGTAGTCGTATGTGTGTCTTGTTTCTTTTGCTCCATGATCACTAAACCAACAGAATATATGTAAGGCATTAATGATGAGGAGGTTTAGAAAAGAACCTTGTGTCTCTAACATCAATGTGCGATCAGAGATGGGGGAATATAGGAGTTATGTTTTACAAATTGAAGATGATGCAAAGCTATCAAAGAGAGTATTAAAAAGTACTCTCAACTCTATAACTCGACTTCTTCATGCTTCTGAAAAGGAAAGGCCAAGAAATCTGATGATGCTACTAGAAAAATCTACAGGATTCAGTGGAGTAGTAGAGTTCGACAATGACGGAGTCCCACTATTAACTTCAGAAGAAACATATTATTCTTGGAGCCTAACAGTAGTTACATTAACAGCCATTGCCGTTGCCCTTCCTAACATAGCGAAGGACCAAGTCAAGAGGCTACTTGTCAGCATAAATGAAGGCCTCGAATTTGTAAAACATATTGAAGAAAGTCTCAATGCAAATGTTGAACTGGTGAAGGCAAGAAAGGCATCTAAACGTGTGGGCACAGAAGTTGAAGTATACCGGAAGTGGCTACAAATTGATCTTCAAAAGGAGTCTCAGAAACGAAAAACATCAAAGGAGATTCTTCAATGGTTAGGAGATGAGGCAGTAAAAATTGTGATACTGTTCAAGAAGCACAAAAATGTAAGCCTAGATCACTCATTATATAAGTTCATTGTTGCAAGTTCCATGTACAGGATTAGCCAAACTATTCTGCTCCACTGCAACGAGCAAGAAAATTGGCCTGGAGATGAGGAAATCTTTGAGTGGGTATCAACAATAATCGCAGATATATTATACGCTTGCTTTACCAACTTACCACGTGTCATAAACATGAAGTGTCATCATGATGATATAGATAAAAGGCAAGATAGCATCCGGACTGCAGCTCAGATTCTTGGTAAATCCTCAAAGATCCTGGACATCCTTAAAGAGCGCCAACTTCCTAACTTAGATATGGATTCTATGGCTTACCTGGACAAATGGCGTGCATTACCAAAAAGTCAGATACCCAGCAGGTGTACTTCTGCAAGGTCTACGGATTCGTTTATAGTAACTATCATGTAATAAAAAGTGATGCAAAATTTCTCATAATTTAACGCATATATGTCTAGAATCATGCTCCTTATGTATTCTGTTTATTGCTAATATCATTAGTATGGTTAATTGGCATCAAAGATCTATGTTTACTTTCATTTTAAGGTGTAAATATTGATAAGTACTAGGAGTAGCAACAAAATACACTTATGAAGATCCACCGTATATTAAAGTTCAAATAAAAACTAAACCTAAAAGTTACATTTGGGTTCCTAGCTCCGGAGACAGTGGAGTTTTTGATTAGGGTTCAACGGGTTGTGCAAAGTAATTTTTCGACCTTAAGTCACAAAACTTCATTTTTAGTAAGATTGGTTTTGTCATCCAAAAGGGGGTTGCGGCGCAGCTTGTTGCTCGTTTGCCTACCATTTTATTGTACATATCTAATTATGCCATGTAACTCGGCTATGTATTGAATCTAATTAATAGCATTTACCATTTCTTAAAAAACTAACCCCTAAACGCATGATGTTTATAATTTTGATAATGAGACTTAAGACTTCAATGAAAAGAACTAACAGGCGAATTTCTAGGTATATTTCTATCGACTCGTATCCGTTTTATTTATTTATGTTTATGTTTTGACCCTATTGTATTCCTTTTATGTTTTATCGTATTCGTATTTTATGAGTATTGTATTCGTATTTCTCGTATTTATGAGTATCGTAATTGTATTTATGTAATTCGAATCTTTATGTCGGGAACGTTTAGTTCTAAGTGCCTTTAGTATAAGTCTAGTATGCTCTTATGATAAGTTTAGGGGAAATTATGCCTTAATTATACGATTAAGATTAACGTTTAAAAAGTATTTCATTTTTGGTCCTTTCGGAAATTTATTACAAAACTAGTCCTATGGGAGAAATTCTATTACAATTTTAGTCCTTTCCAGATTTTATTACAAAAATCGTCCTAAAAGGGTCTACCAACCTATTTTGTCTTATTTGTCACCTACCTTTTTTGTCTTTTCTCCTCATTCACCTCCTACACCTTGTCTCTCAAGAAACACACACACATAAACACTCCTCCTTCTCTCTACATTTTCCGGCAATCCGACCGTTGAAATCCAAATCCGAGGCTAGATTATTGTTCACCGTTATCATCTTCATCTATCCTCCAATTTTCGTTACGATCGGGTAAGTATTTCTCGGTTTTAGTTTTAAAATTTGTTATTTTGATTCAAACCCGAAAATACTACTTTTCACCATCAAAACTCGGATTTTATTGAGGGTTATTGTTCCTAAACATATTTTGGACATAGGGTTTCGATTATGGGTCATTTTGATGCTTAAAAACACTCTGAATCTCATCCCGAATGTAATTTTTCGTAAAAACCCAGTTACGTCACGTAACTGTGTTACGTGCACGTAACTGATCAAGTAACTGACCCCCTAATCACGTAACTGATGCCCATTCACGTAACTATGGTTCATAATCACGTAACTATGGTTCATGATCACGTAATTAGTCCTTTTCACGAAATTAATCACGTAACTAAGACGATTAGTCTTAGTCACGTAACTGATCACGTAACTAAGACGATTAGTCTTAGTCACGTAACTGATCACGTAACTAAGACGATTAGTCTTAGTCACGTAACTAGCTTGCTGATTTTCCGAAACGTTTGTAATCCTGTTAAATCGATGTTCCTTTTGGTCATTTTAAAACCCGTATACAACGTTAATCGTTAAGGCATATCCCACTAGACTTAGAGATACTTAGACATGTTTATTTACGTGATGTTTAGGGCACTTAGACGTGGGAGCTTGACGGTATTATAGTATTTCCCGACATATTGTGATTTGGATTGCTTTGCTATTCAGTGAGTTATTCGTTGCCATTTTTACCCTTTTACATTTTTGGGCATGATTAGCGTTATATAAAGGTATTTTTATGGTATATTATGCATTATGGTATGTATTATGGATATGAATGCTTTAGATGGTCTTACCCAAACTTGTACCGCCTTTGTGGTAGTATGAGGCCCCGTATACACACCTGTTAGCTTTTAGCCGCCGGTTTATATATATAGCGCTATATGGGTCTAACAAACCCTCATTTCTAACACGATGGATGATGGATGCGCCCTGTCCGTGTTAGTAATGTTATGACCGATGATTTTCGAGGACAACCTAGCTTAAGACACTAGGTGGGGTTAGTTGCCAGTATTGTTATGGTTCAGGTGTATCGTAGGTTCCTAAAGCTGTTATCTATCCAGTATGTATTTTATGATTCAATTATGGTATTTTATGGTATATGTATGAGTATTTTATCAAAAGATTTTGTATACCTCACGTATGTTTTGAAACATCATTTTCAAATGACTTATCTTCAAATCTTATCACTTTTGGGTCAAAACCTATTGAAAACTTTTATACTAATATGTTTTCATTTACTATTGCGAATAATTCACCAACTTTATGTTGACGTCGTATTTTAACGCTTTTCAGGGATTTGAGGTTACACTATTTGATGCTATGCTTGCTTGGCTACGTGGATCTTTTGCATGAAATTTATTTTGCTTTATTTAATTCCTTAGTATCCCAAACTCTGTAGCCGTATTTTGATATATTCGGATGATTGTAATAAGTATTCTATTTCAAATTCTTTTATCTATGTTGATGATGTATGACTTACTTATGTTTATGTAACATTTGAATCTCTGATACCGTATACACTGTACACCTCGGTTCCGCCATTTTTGCGGGGTGTGACAAACAGTGAAAGCAGTCATAAACTTTATATGTGTTTTACTTTTACCTACACTTTAAAACCTTTTAGTAGTGTCACTAAAAACTCAGATTTCGAAACACTTATGTATCTACAACTAAACATCACTTTTCTTGTAGTTAAGTAATTATTTAAAAAGACACGTCAACATTAAGTCGTCTACGTAGTCGTTAAGTATCCTTCACAAAATAAATGAACCAATTTCTTTGCGCGCGTTTACTTTGGGTCAAGTTTTGTTCAATAATTCGTATACTGCCCTTTTTGTCAAATTCACACATTAACTGTTGCCCAACAGGTCTGGCCCTTGAGTAGGAAAGATGAAGAAACATTGCAAATTTGAAATTAAAATAAAATCTTGATCACTCCTTCCTGGAACTCGTAAACAAATATCTTTGTTATTAATTCTTTTCAATTCTTAGACTTCTATATATTAAGCATCGTCAAGCTCTTGTTCTGCATAATTAAGTTAAATCGACATTATTCTTTTCCTAGAAGGATGTCTTTGAACACTCCCGAAGATGCGATGCCATGGGTGGGTTTGTATGTTTGTGTAGCCTCTTTGGTTTGCATTCTTGCGATGGCAGCGGACGCTTTCCAAGGCTTTCGACAAGGGAAACTATGGTTTCCATGTAGATATTTTACTCTCAACGCTGCTTCTATCACAGTGATGGCAATAGCGATGAAGCTACCAGTGGATCTAACCACCATCAAGCCTATGAGCCATGATCTCAATGTTAAGGCTGCTAGCATCATTTTCTTCGTCACCATGTTAGTCAACTTCCTCCCTTCCTTAGCGCTTCTGGATGACAAGGAACTTTTGTTTAACATTATAGCTTTGGGTATTCTCATAATTACCATTTTTATTGACGTATGCATCGAAATTGCTACAAAAGTCGTCTATGAAGATGAAGATGCATATTTTTTCTTGTTACCCATTATATCGACATTTCTGGTGGCTTTAGCAGTTCCAACATCTAGAAGAATTTTAGAATACCGATATAAGGAGTTGCACGGAGTGGATTCAAGTTATCAAGATATAAATTTCTCCTCCAAAAAACTTGTGCTAAAAGTTAAAAGGTATTGGATAATGTCAGAAACCGGTAACCCCCAATTTGTGGTTGCTTGTTCACAAGTCTCATCTGCTCTTGGGGTTATATGCTTACTCATTGCTCTCCGGACATGTTCTATTTTGGTATTCCAATACCGTAGTCCATCAAATTTTACATATGGCCACTCAGATTATAAGTGGTCAATCAAGGTAATTATAATTGTGCAGTTAATTGGGGTTCTGGTAGGTAGTATAGCGCCAATTTTTCGATGTCTCACCGCTATTAGCTATTTTAGTCTCTCAAAAAAATGGAGTGTGAACCATCTTAACATGTTTAAAGTCGAGGGGCATTGGACCCAACGGCTTCAACAATGGAAACACACTCATATCCATTCCCATATCCCAGGTCGTCACTGCAAAATAGTTTTCCATATTTTAAAAAAAATGATATTAAACTTTTTTATCGCACTACAAATAATATTTGTTGTTGTATGTAAAATAATATGTCTCATTCCCCAATTCTTTCTGATCTTATTCTTTTGCTGTTGGTATTTCTGTAAGTCATTGTTAAAAAGGTTTAGACAGGAACCAAACGTATCTAATAGCAACGTGAAGTCAGAGATGAAAGAATATTCCAGGTATGTTCTTCAAGTTGAGGACGATGCAAATCTTTCCGAGAGATTCTTAAGAAATACACTCAAATCTATAACTCGACTTCTTTATGAGTCTGAAGAGAAGGAGCCAAGCAATCTCTTACAACTTTTACGAAGGTCTACAAGATTCAATGGAGTAGTAGAGTTCGACAATGATGAAGTCCCACCATTGCATTCAGAAAAAATACAAAATTCTTGGAGTCTAGTAGTAGTGACGTTAACAACCATTGGTGTTGCTCTTCGTAATATTGCAAACGACGATGTCAAGAGCTTATTTTCCAGCATGGGGGAAGGCCTTGAGTTTGTAAAACATATTGAAGAAATTCTAAATTCAAACGTTGACTTGGTGAAGTCAAGAGAAGCAGCTAGACGTGTCTGGACAGAAATTGAAGTATTCCGCAAGTGGGAGCATATCGATCTTCAAAAGAAGACTCATAAAGGAAAAACATCAAAGGAGATTCTTCAATGGTTGGGTGATGAAGCAGTAAAAACTGGGATACAATTCAAAATCTGCAAAACGAGAAGTCTAGATGACTCAATTTATAAGTTCATTGCTTCTAGTTCCATGTACAGAATAAGCCAAACCATACTACTCCACTGCAATAAGCAAGAAATCTGGCCGAGTAATAAGGAAGTTTTTGAGTGGATAACAACCACAATCGCGGATATACTTTGTGCGTGCTTTATCAACTTACCACGTGTTATATTAATGAAGTGTCATCATGATGCAAAAGAAAAGAGGGAAGATAATATTCGAACAGCAACTCAGCTACTTGGTAAATCCAAAAAGATCTTAAAGATCCTCAAAGCACGCCAACTTCCAAACTTAGATGTAGACTCCATGGCCTATATTGATAAATGGCATGCTTTACCAAAAAGTGAAATACTTAATGCTACATCTTCAAACAAGATTCAACGAGTTTCTTCAAGTTCTAGTAAATCACTCGTAGTTACAATTGGGTAAGTTCAATAGTGTTATTTCGTGATTAAGGCTACGCATGATTTGGAATAGATATCTATGATAGTTCTCGAGCTCTTTTTCATTATATTTCTAGTATTCAATGTATTAAAATTAAGTTGTGGTTTATATTTGTTACTTCTTTATATTGAATAGGTTAAGGAAAGGGGTGTTAGTTGCGTACTGGAACATGATAAATCTCAAAGTCAATATATATGAGAATGTGTTATCCCCACTGATTATCATATGGTTTAAGAATTAACCCCTCGTATGGTATGTGAACTTATTATATTGGGCTTGGAAGAAAGGAATTTGTCCGAAAAAATAGCAGTCGAATTCACACTTTATAAGGTAGACTGTTTGTGATGATGATTTAGAGATGATTACTCACATCTTTCTCGTATGTGAAATGGCTAAACGTCTTTGGACTCAAATCATGGTGACTTCGCTACTTTGTGATGGGCTAGAGTCGTCCCGAAGCAAATGCGTGTGATCGCACAAGGCCCGTGGGCTAGGGGGGCTTTTTGTTTTTATACAACCATAGTATTTATATGACTATAGATCCAATAATAAATCCTTTTAACTCCAAGTGAGAAAAAAGAGAGTTAATGTCCGATTATCTTAACAATTGCATGGGAGCCCATTTAAACAAAAAAATAATTATTGTATTTATATATTTATATAAAAAAAATTTGTTGTATATATATGAAAAAAATGTGTTTAGGGTAAAGACATATTAGGGGATGAAGTCAAAGTTCTTTCATTACTTGGGTTTCAAACAAATTTAAAAGTGTAAAAATAGATCGGATTGAGTGTTCTTGTAATCCTAGTTCGGATTGTTCCAACACTTTGTAACTTGTTTGTTTTGCCTCCGGCTTCTTGCTAGAATGCTTTTAATAAACGTCGTTTCAAAAAATATTGGACTTTGTCAAACCATAATCATATAATAATCACCTGTTACCCATATTCTCATACTATGGGTGAGCAAAAGTATCATGGTATCGGTATCAACCCGTACCGTACCATTTGTATTCGGTACGGTATTCGGTACTAAACTTTTTAAGAAAAACAAACAGGTACCAATCGGTTCGGTACGAGACGAGGAAATATGTGAAAAAAATGTACAATGGTACCGGTCTCAACCACTACCGTACCGGTTTTTAAGTTACGATATTCGGTACCAAGATTTCTTACAAAAATAAATCGGTACCAACCGGTTTGGTATGGGATTGGTACCACGCTCACCCTATCTCATACAAGTTGGGAATGCTCTTACCACCAATTGCACAAAGTCAACTTTTTTTAAGTTGATTAAGAGTACCTAAATGGCTAAACATACCTTGATCAGTCACTTTGGATATATTTACTGCACTAAATGACTAAATCAATTATAAATTTCTATGATATATTTAATTAGCTATGTTTTGAATCGTTCACTAGAGACTTCTTCGTGCAACATCTCAACTTGACTTATCATTTGAGTTTACTATAATTATAGAGATAACGAACAAGTATTTATATAATTTCGTTAAAATCATATGTAATTTCAAGTTTGCATATCGTTCGGTATGATGTATTTATGTTGCTACAGTTAATACTTTTTGTGATCTTGTAACCTTGAGAGGATCGGGGCTCGAAAATGTTAATAAGTAAGTACAACAGTTACATCGGCAAGAATTGTATCTGTCATGTTGGATAAAGTCTACATCAATATAGCATTTCAAAAGTGTTATACAGTTGACATTATGTGTTGTTGTTATTATCCATAATAAACTAAATCAAATGGATTTTTTTTAATCCGTTTACTTTGGACTAAGCTTAAGCTAGATTACATGTTTACCGTGTTCTCTACCGGCCACCTGCTTACATCAATTATATAAACAGCCTAAACTGAAAAACAAAAGCTTAAGCATGAATTGTTGAAACTTGTAAACAAAATTACTTTCCAAGTTGTTTCTTTCGATCTCATCTTTTTTTAGATTCTTACATATATCAAACATCCTTAAACGCCCTGTTCTATCTTGTTCTACTGGATTAAGTAAAATCGTTATTGTTTGTGGTCAAGCATGTTTGGTTGGAAAATTCCAGCGGATGCCATGCCATGGGTGGGGTTGTATGTTTCTGTAGCATCTGTGGTTTGCGTTCTTGCAATGGCAGGTGATGCATTCCAAGGCTTTCGACAATGGAAACTATGGTTTCCATGCAGATTCTTCACGCTCAACGCTGCTTCAATTACGCTCATAGCAATTGCAATGAAGCTACCGGTGGATCTAACCACTAAATTGGGTAGAGATGATGAAATTGGTTCGACAGTAAAACTTAGCAGCGTTAGTTTCTTGGTCACCATGTTAGCCAACTTTCTCCCTTCTTTAGGGCTTATGGATGGCAAGGAACTTTTAGTGAACATTGTGGCATTGGGTATCCTCATAATCACAATTACTGTGAATGTATGGATCCAGTTTATTACTAAAGCGGATTTTTTTACCTCACTCCAAATGGTTATATTGATATTTCCCCTTCCATGGTTACTTTCCGTAGCTTTGACAGTTCCAACATCTAGAAGAATTATAGAATACCGGTACAAGGAGTTGCACAAATTGGATTCAAATGGTCAAGATATAAAGTTCTCATCCAAGGAACTCGTACATTATGTTAAAAAGTGTTGGATGATGGCAGAAACCGGTAACCCACAATTTGCAATTGCCTGTTCACCAATTTCTTGTGCTTTTGGGGTTATATGCTTACTCTTTGTTTGTATTTCGCTTTATGTATTAGCAGCCGTGTTTTCTAATTTATCAGGTGTTTGGAATAAAGAATCAGATTATAAGTGGTCAATTCGTTTAATTGTTATCATCCAGTCAGTTGGGGTACTTGTAGGTAGTATATCACCAATTTTTAGATGTTTGACGTCCATCAGTTATTTCAGTCTCTCCAAGAAAGTCAGCAAGAAGCATTTATATGTGTTCAAAGTCGAGAAACATTGGATCCAAAGACTTCTGCAGTGGAAACGCAACAATGTTCATTCACATATTCCAGGCCGACAATTCAAAAAGGTTTTCCATAATGTCAAAAACATGATTTTGAACTTCTGTTTAGCGCTTCAGATAACGGTTGTGGTTATATGTAAAATAATATGTCTCGTTCCCATATCTTTTCTGATCTTATTGTCTTATGGTTGGCACTTCTGCCGGTCATTGTTGAAAAGGTATAAGGTTGAACCAAATGAACTTAACAGCAACGTGAGATCTCAGATGCAAGAATATACGCGTTATGTTCTACAAATTGAAGAGGATGCAAAACTTTCAACGAAAATATTAAGAAAAAATTTCAACACTATAACTCGACTTCTTATGGAGTTTGAAAAGAAAGAGCCAAATAATCTTATGAAGCTTCTACAGAAATCTAGAGGATTCAATGGAGTAGTAGAGTTTAATAATGACCAAGTCCCGCCTTTATATTCAGAAGAAATCCAAAATTCCTGGAGCCTTGTAACGGTGACATTAGTAGCCATTGCCCTCGCACTTCCTAACATTGCGAAGGTCAATGTCAAGGAGTTACTAGATAGCATGAAGGAAGGCTTACAGTTTTTACGCCATATTGAAGAGCACCTAAATGAAAACGAAGACTTGGTAGAGGCAAGAAAGGCATCCAGACGTGCATGGACAGAAATTGAAGTATACCGGAGGTGGTTACATATCGATCTTCAAAAGAAGGCTCGTAAAGGAAAAACATCGGAGGACATTCTACGGTGGTTGGGTAATGAAGCAGTAAAATTTGTGGTACAGTTCAAACTCTGCAAAGATAAAACTCTAGATGACTCGCTTTATAAGTTCTTAGTTGCGACATCCATGTACAAAATCAGTCAAAGCATATTGATCCACTGCAACGATCAAGAAATTTGGCCAAATGATGAAGAACTTTTTAACTGGATACAAGAAATAACAGCAGATATATTATCCGCTTGCTTTACCAACTTACCACGTGTCATAACAATGAAGTGTCGTCACAATGCAATAGAGAAAAGGGCAGACAGCATCCGCTCTGCCGCTCAGCTACTTGGGAAATCCAAAAAGATCCTTAAAGTCCTTAAAGCACGCCAGCTTCCTAAATTAGATGTGGACTCGATGGCCTTTATTGATAAGTGGCATGCATTACCAAAGGGTGAAATACCCAATGGTGCTTCTGCTAACAGGATACAGCAAGCTTCTTCGTCAAGTTCTCGTGAATCGCTCATAGTAACTATTATACAATAAGTGTGGATCTATTGATCAAGGTTTCTCGAGATTTATTTCCTTGTGTCCAATGTTTTTTAATAGAATTGTCGTTTATTTTTGTTAGTTATTTTATGCTGAATAAGTCAACTTCTTGGCATTTCTCGCTCAATATATGCCGAGTGCTTATCTCACTAATGTCACGGTTATATTGGTTTCATCCCGATTTTAGCACACCCTTAATAACAGGTACATTATATTTTTGTACAGCCATCGGTTATATTGGTTTCATCCTGATTGTAACCAACTAGAATTTTTGTACCCATGCGTTACGGCGGGATATGTTTTTATCTGGGTGCACAATTTGAAGTTGAAAATAAAATAAAATAAAATAAATGCAAATGAAGAAGTAGAAACTTTTTGTAATAACGTGAACCCCAAAAAAAAAGTTAAATAAAGTGATCCAAAAATAAAAACTAAAACACATAATCAACAAATGATTGAAATGAATACTTAGTTACTTCATTTAATAGCCTAACAAAAAAATTAGAAAATCAAAACATAATCAAAAGAGAAAATGCCTAAAGTAAAATTAACAATTAATCAAAAGATAATAACCTTTTTTAATGTGGTTTATAATTTTTCGTAACACTTTGATAGATACCGTTTAACGTGTTTGTAAACTTACTCGATATAAAACATGTATGTAACTCACTCGTTACGAAAAAATATAAAATGAGTAAGTAACTCACTCGTTACGAAAAGAAAGAAAAAAAATCTTAAATATAAAAATTAGTAATAAAAATAAATATGTAAAAATTATTAAAAAAGTAAAAGTTAATATATTAGCGAAATCAAGATTTATGAGAAAGTCGGCGAAGTTTTTATGATGTACTACATTTGCATAGTCTCGGTCCACAAAGGAGGCTCGAGGGCTTGTCAAGGAAGGCGGCAAAATTAAATGTGATGACCACCAACACGTCCGGTCGGCATCGCATCCGACCACAACCACCTTCGAGCACCTACAGCCTAGATCAATGAGAGACAATCGAGTTCTACAAATATCGTTGCTGCCCCCAACTGAACAATTATTTAGCCGGCAACTTTAAAACGAAAGATAATCACATTGATCTTAACACACAAAAAAATCCAAACTCATATTTAACATACTAAAAATCCTTGCCATATAGCAAACAAAACCGCCGTCTATAAGGAGTGTAATACTATACATGATCGTAAATAAATACCTAAACATGAACTTAAATTCAACAGTTGCGCCCAACTTCCCCAATACATCTTCTGCATCAGCTACATCTACGGAGAATAGGACTCAAAAAGAAACGAATCTTAAATCAAAACAAAAATAATCAATAAATGCAGCCTAAAAATAGAAGAGAAAAGGTCCCAGCAACTTATATAAACACCGAGCTAACGCCAACAAATAATGAATCTTCGACTTCGAGCAGTTGTTCATGCTTAACTGTACAGAATAAAACCTGTCTTGTGGAGAAAAACGAATTCTCCTGGTGACTTTAATAATGAAATCATCATAGTTTCTTGGGCAAATTGTACGTTTTCTTGAGAAACTTTGAAGCTGCATCATCGTTTCTGCAGCACAAAACACGTAAAAGTGTGTTTGGATCAGATGAACTCCACTGACCAGTAGTTGCAGGTAGCGGAAGTCTGGATTTAGCAGACGACCCATACGTTTCTATAGTCAACCGTCTGAACCGCTCAATAACCGTCTCCGTTTCTGTTCCAAAAAGTGGAAGAACGTCTCTTATTGCAGTCGAGTACTTATTAATCACATCCATTGGCAGCCCATCACCATTAGCAAAAAACAAATCTTTAAGTGACTTAAAATCATTTTCTATAACTTGACAATCTTGTCGAATAAAACAACGAGTGGGTCCACCAGCAAGCAAGACCAGAAGAAACCCTTCGAAACTCGCTTTCATTATTTCAGCAACTAAACGTGTTCTAACCCGTTCATTAACCGTATCGGCTATAACCATTAAGTTCTGTTCAAGCTCTTGAAGAAACGGTTCAATTGAGGAAGACGATAATTCACCAACGTAAAGACCGTCCCATAAACAATGACTAAGATCATTAAACACAACCTTGTAAGCGGTTGACTCGCATAATTGTTGGATTCCTTCTACACACGCACCCGGGGTTAACTCAAATTTCTTCGCTAAGCCGTTCGAAAAGTCACTAACGTGAGCGGATTCGGAGTTTCTCAAAAGGGTTATAATTCGTTTCTCTAGAACTTCGAGTTCGGTTCGGATTTGTTGTAGGGTGTTTATACGTACACATAATTGTGGTACACCAAAAGCATTATTACTTCCGTTTGTTGTTGCAACTTGAGAATTTCTTCTCTGTAAATTGGCTGGTTTTTCTTTCTTCTTAAAAACGCCGTGGAATTTAGCCTCAGCTGCACATCGGGTTAAGGCGGGCATAGCAGGAATAAATGTGTTCCTTGATCCTACATGTTAAATAAGTAAACATTGAAACATTTAGAATAAACTTTTAACATGAAACTAAGCGAAGTTATGACGAGATTGATATTATTACCGCAGCCTGATTTTGCTTTGCTTGTGTAATACTGAAGACATCTATCGAGACCAACGATTAAATCAGGAAGCAACTGTGGATGCATTGGAATTGGCAGCTGAAAAAAGGCGTCGAGAGTTTCATCTATGATTCTTAAGACTTCAACAGCTGATGGAGCGTATCCTTCTTGATTAGCTCGTGGATTCCACACCTATTATTGTAATAAATATATAAATGAGAATTTAACGTCATATGAAGGGTATTATAGTAATTTGGTATTATCCTCGGATAATTAGTTGTTGCAACTATTTCTTAACAGAAAACCGGACCCCGCAAAATTCAGATGATTAGAATCAGTTATAATATACCGCGACTATAAATCGCAAATACAAACTAGATATGAAGAATTTACAAAAAGAAATCGAATTTAACGGGACCCACCTCTTGTTGGAGATTTCTGTCGACCCACTCTTTCAATCTGTCCAATCTCAGCTTAGTCCAACCTTTAACCAAATTCGCAATTGCAGCTTCAGCTTCAAACGGTGGCATTTCACGAATGATTCCCTTCCCACCATCATCACTATCAACCGAATCTTCAACTGCTATCTGCACAAGATCTTGTTCTAACTTATCTGCAGCTCGTAAAACTTGCACTGCATCTGGTGTTAAGTCGGTTATACCCGAAATAAACTGTTTTAACTCATTTCCGAAACAAACATGAAGTGTTGCAACGGCCACACCAGCAGCCAGCGGGTGCCATCTTTTTAAAACGGGACTAAACATTTTCTTTTCTTTTGTTGCTAATTCACCAACGTCTTTTGCAAGTATAGCTAGCATAGGAAGCGGGTTTGGTTTGTTTCTTGATGCCCTCCTGCTTGAATCTGCTTTCTCCATTATCTGCATATAATATATCCAATTTAAGTTATCGATATCAAGCCATAAATTATTAAATTCTTTAAAATACCGAGTAAATTACATAAATGGTTCTTGTGTTTTACCACATTACACGGATTTGGTCCCTCGATACATTTACGGATCTGTCCTTACTTTCAATAATGTGTTACGTGTTTGACCTTACTTTCAATGTTTCAGTACGTGGACGAGGAACCAGATCAGTAATGAAACGTTGAAAGTAGGGCAAAACTACAAAGAGTTGGCATAAGGAACCAGATCTGCAACACCCGGTAAAACTCCGGGACCATTTTTATGTAATTTACTTTAAATATATAAAATCAAAAAGGACTTACTTGAGCAAAAGCAGTACGAAGTGATGACCTAATGTAAGTATCGGTCCTACTTCTTGCCACATCAACTTCATTTTTTCTTCTTCTACGATACTCGTTAGATATATCTTCAACCAATATTTTAGCAGATGATACCCCTAAAGAAACAATACTTTGCATTGAACTAATATTCCCGTTATCAAACGTGTCGTGATAAGCTAGAAGTCGTTTTTCCGCCCAACCGAGTATTGAAGTTAGTGTCGAATTCAAGATTTTAGCATAAGTAGGATCCTTTGTTTCCTTTGCATCTTTTGCAACTTCTACTAACTGACAGTCAGCAGCATAAAGCAAATCCGTATCTGTTTGTCCAGTTGCAACGAACCGATTAAATAAAACCCACGAAAAACATATGTTATGAAGCATTTGGTTTATTCCCAATATTCCCCATGTTTTCTTAATAAGTTCCATGACCTCGTCAACTTCATCTATAATTGATGACTCATCATTAGCATCAAAGCATGTTTCTAAAAGGATCTCGTAAAGTCGAAGATTCAACGGAAACCCGTCTGCCCAATGACAAGAATCTGATAACCCTTCATCTGATCGGTTAGCAAGTGACATAACAGCACCACGTAGAATTTGCATCGTCTCGTTGTTTTTTCCAGTTTCAATCGGTTTTTCCAATGCCCCGTGAATGATTTTTTGCAGCCTTTGTGAAGCAGTTGTTGAGTTTCCAAGTGGTACGTGAGGGTGTATAAGAAGTCCCGCTTCCAACATTTTCAAGTTTCTCTTTTGCCACGTGTCGTACTCTTGTTGGTCGGTAAAATCTGATGATTTGAACTGCTGTAATAGCTCTAGTGGGAGAACCATCATTTCAACTTTCCTTCCAACCTGTTATCCCGAAACATATTTAAAATTATAAATAAAATTTTAGCCGGCATTAACATTGATAAAGATAGTTAATTTCATATATATGATAATCAAAGTTTGAACATTTAGCTAGCTAAGACAGATTGTCATACTCGAGAGTATGACAAAAATGATACAGTTTGACTTTTCGATTCTTTTATGTAGAACTTCAAACACAAGCGCTTGTTTGTGTTATGTTCCTAACAAAATCCAATTCACGTCTTAATTTGAACAAAAAAACCCTTTAATCACATACTTATATTAACGAGCTCCTATGTAGCGCAGGTCACAGGTTTAAACCTCGGCACCACCCACCTACCCTGAACATGTGATTTACCTCCCTCTAGTGATGGCGTATACCATTCAAGATTATATCAAGTACATCACTTTTCGCCCAATTTAACAAAATTAACTAACATAATTCATCAATGAATTCATTTACGTTAGGTAACCACATTTTCGTCTATTTTGCCTTAAATCACTATACTTTTATTACATCCACTAAACGAAACATCTACATTTAAACATACTAATTTCCATATCTATTCTACTAATCCAATTTCATACATTAGATCGTAATTCATTCAATTCCGCAATCAAAATACTAAATCTAACAAATGAAATCCAAAACCTCAAAACACACACACACACATAGTTATAAACCAATTATACCTTCCCAGCTGAAATTCTCAACAATGCTCTTCGAATCCTCGAATCATTCGCTTCGGAAACCTTCATTTGAATCCTAATAAGCTCCCCAACAGTCATGACATTCTTCTTCGTTTTCCCCCCTGAGCTCACACCAGACCCACCGGAGCCAGGACTACCTAAATTCGAGCTAGATCTCATCCCAAACGCCTTCTTCATCTTCGAAGCCGCACTTGAGGTAATCGACTTCTGCGAAGGCGATCCCGACAAAGAACTCGAAGATCGTTCATGGGTATTGTTGGAAATGTAAGATAATGCTTTCCCAGTTGAAGTACGACATGTAGCTATGAAGATCTCGTAGGCGGTTTCACGGAGGTCGGTGGGGGAGAGAGATGGGGTGAGGTCGCCGAATGGGGATGGGAGTGGATCTAGAGTGGTGGTGGTGACGGCGGAGGTGACGGTGGTGGAGCCGGTGGAGTCTCGCCGGGAATGGCCGAGGATTCTTTCTCTACTGAAAAGAGAAGCCATTGATGAAAGAGAGAGAGAGAGAGAATGGGGAAGAGAAAGAGTAAAGTGAAAAAAATGGGGTTTTTTTGAGATTTTTAGATGATGATGATGATGATGAAGATGATTGTTTTTTTTTTAAATAATGATTTTTATGTTTATTTATGTACTTTGACTATGTAAAAGTATATTTTTTAGTTTTAAGATGTCGGTATTTAGGTATTAGTAATGTTTTAAAATTCGGTTTTTTAATTTAAACTGGTTGAAGTGTTGAACAATTAGTTCACGATTCAACCGGTTTAAAATAAATATACCATTCAGTATTATGTTTATAAATCATGAGATAGTTGAAACATTTGTATCTTGTTTATGGACGTCTAGGTTTGAATCTTGGAAGTTACATCTTATTTTTATCACTCTTAGATACATTTTATACATCTATTATGCATGTTTATTTTCTTTTTTTTATTGCATTTCTTGTATATAAACGAGCATTTATATTGGATATCCATGAATCCTAGTTATACATGGAACTTATTGTACTTCACCACTTTTACGTGCTTTTGCAGATATGGGGAAGTACACGAATGAGCCGGATGAAACGAGCACGAAAAAAAGTCGAAAACGGAAGTTAAAATGCAAGAAACGGGGGTTGAATTTTGCCCAGCAGACTAGACCCGTACGGGTCAGGTTTGGCCTTATGGTTGATGTGACACCTTAGGCAAATCTCACATCCCCGTGCACAAGAGTGATGTTGGGTATATGAGTAAACATTTAGTCTTTCATGACACGACTCGTTTTGGTGGCTACATGCACTGCAGAGCTTAGAAACTATGTAGTTAAGCGTGCTTGAGCCAGAGCAATTCCAGGATGGGTGACCCCTGGGAAGCTCGACCAAAAACAAATCTGTGAGCCTTGCTGGCAGAGCGGACAATATCGTGGGCATGAAATGGCGGGGGTGTTACAAATGGTATCAGAGCCACTCTTGTGATGTTTAGGATGGTGGGGCAAACCTCAACGAGGACGTTGAGTCCCAAGTGGGGGTGTTTGTGACACCTTAGGCAAATCCCACATCCCCGTGCACAAGAGTGATGCTAGGTATATCAGTAAACCTTTAGTCTTTTATGACAAGACGCGTTTTGGTGGCTACAGGCACTGCAGAGCTTAGAAACTCTGTAGTTAAGCATGCTTGGGCCGGAGCAATTCCAGGATGGGTGACCCCCTGGGAAGCTCGACCAAAAACAAATTTGTGAGCCTTGCTGGCAGAGCGGAAAATATCGTGGGCATGAAATGGCTGGGTGTTACAGCTGACCCATCCGGGGCATTTGAATGGATATACAAGAGACCCGCCCGGGCTCACAGGTAGGTTAAAACCTACCCGTCGGGGCCTTTTGTTGCTGCTGCTGATGGTTCGTGATTCACAAGACCCGCTTGGGTCATGAACGTAGTGAAAATGCACCAGACGTTTTTAATTTGGGAGGTTCGCCGGAGTTTCTGATCAAATGTACGAGACACCCGCTCGGGCCTTGTTTGTGCATGGAAATGACCCGTCGGGGTATTGTAACCCGCCCGGGCCACAGGTTATTCACAAAATGACCCTCGCGGGTCCTTAGCATGATTTTCGGATTTTTTTTTGTTTAATCACGTTTCTACATGATTTAGGCAAGTTTAATAGGCAGTTTTCTTTAGTTTTTCATACACAACACTACTGGGGAACAAAGTTTATGTTTATCGTTATGCTTGGCTAATTTCTTTGTATTCGGTTCCATATTAGACTTAATTATGTTTTGATTAATAAAATTGATGTTTGTTTATATTTATTTAGTGATTTTGGGTTTAATTTACGGTTAATATTTGAATTACATTTTGATTCTTTCTAGCTACTTGGATTAGGATTCAATTTACTATTGTTATAATTAGGTTATGAAATCCTTCATTGTTTTGTAATCTAATAACAAGTAACAAAACGTTGTTTGCTCAATGTTAACCTAAATCACACAATTAATACATTTCCTAGCTTAGTGAAACGGTAATTATTGTTTGGAAAGTTTACACAAAACGTTAAGGCTCTTTTCGGTTCATTTGTAAGAGCTTATTTGGATTTGAATTAGAAAGTTAGGTTTATACTCAAGATCTTGTTTCGATATAAAATAATTTGGTAAACAAAAAAGTGTTTAAGCTTGTTAACGTCTTTTCAGTACAAACTTCAATAAATATAAACTAAACGCCCGTTTAAAACATCATTTCATGATTAAGTGACGTAATTGTAAAGGTCGGAAGTGGAACCGAATCGTTGTCTCATTATTGTTAATTCTAGTTTATTATTATCACAATTAGTTTAATTAATCTTTAATCAAAACCCCCATTTTGTTGCTTTCAAATACTTATTCGTAAAACATTTAACACGCCTCTCTAGGGTTCGATCCCTATTTGCTTTATATTACGTCATAGTACAATGTAGTGGGTAAAAAAAATCATATTTTATCATTTGTAACCGGTGTGACAAACCGTGTTAACACTCACGTTGCTTAAGTATAATATCTTGAGATGTTTTCACTTTTCAGTCTTTATAAATATAACAAAGTTGTACGATTTTAGAATTCAAAAAAAAAAATCAGGAAACCCTGTTCGATAGCGATTTCGGTTCATCGGATCAAAACTGGTTATATCTGAACCGTCCAGTTCGCATCGAGATGAATTTCAAGTTACACCGTCTACTTCTAAACCAAAATAGACTTTGGGGTCGAAGGTTCAACTGGGATAGTTGATCTGGGTTTAAAATCGTTAAGTGTGAGATCCTCGTGTTTATTTATTAATTATTATTATTTTTATAATATTTGTAAGGTATACTATATATAACGTGTCTTAATATTTTCGTGAAAAAAAATCAAAATTGAAACGTCTTTGAGTAACACTTTGTGGGTGGGGAGCGAAATGGTTTGGAAACGGACACGTATACTCCATTTACGTTGTGTACATTTGAGTCAAAAGACTCAAGTTTTTTTTTTCAAATAACGAAAACATGTAAAACCTCACCCTTTAACGTGATTTTTTTTAATGGCAAGGTTTTTTGATATCCTCATAATAGTCTCGGGTTCTAAATTTACTACAAAACATCTTAGAGGTGGCCAAAGAAAGTGTTCGAAAATGGTCACTGGAATACCTTGGTTAGGTGGCATATATCTTAGTTAAAAAGACTTGCCCTCCTCAAGTAACTTAAATATGTCCCATTCGTTTACTCATTTAAAACCATGTGGTAGACTTCTTGATGCTCAAATAAGAGGTTTTAAATTCCAACCCAACTAAATAATTTCCTAGGGTGGGTTCGGAAAGGTTTGAAAATGGCCATGAGGATACCATGGCTATATCGCATACATTTAAGTAAAAAATAACCCACCCACTTCGAGTAACTTTAGCAATGAAAACGCGATATGTTTACCTATTTAAAACCATCACCAGAGTAGCATACTCATACGTATTGATATCTCCACAAAAGGCATAGGTTCAAACCTCCCACATCGAATTTTTTGGTCGAAAACAGCCACGAACCCAATTAGATCGAGTACTATTTAGTTAAAAAGACTCTTCATCCCCTAGATAGCCTTAATAGGAAAAACCTCACCCCGATACGCGTTTAAAAACGTCACCAAGGTAACCTAGAGGTAAGGTGTTTAATGTCCTCACAAAAGATCTTAAGTTTCAACCTTTCTATGTAACATCTTGGGTGCCAAAGGAAAAGAATGGTCATGAAAATACTTCGATTAGGTCTCATACATCTGAATCAAAAAGACTTCTACTCCTTAAATAACCTTAATATTAATATGAGACCTTTTTTCTCTTTACAGTATGAGACATTTTTTTTTTATTATAGTTTTGTTATTGTAGGGTGATTTTTGTTTAAACCTTTAGTAATAACTGATCAAAGATTCAAATGATGTTTTCAAATATTAATTTTAGTTGGAACTGTATGTGTGTATTATTATTAGGTGAAAGGGACTTTTAAATACTGAAAGCTAATAATCAAGCTTTGTCGACATATTTGTTTTAATGGTTTCAAGTCAAACTTGTTATAAACTTATACTAAGACTTAGGGGGTGTTTGTTATAGCTTATAGAAGAGGCTTATTAGCTTATTAGCTTATGTAAGATAGATAAGCCCATTTTAAGTGTTTGTTTGAGCTTATTAGCTTAGGCTTATGAGCTTATGTAAGGGGGTTTTCATAAGCTCCTTTTGTGTGGCTTATGGGCTTATCAAACATTTTTACCTTGTCATAAGCTAATAAGCTCATAAGCTACTCCAAACACTTCATAAAAATTTAAAAGCTTATATTTTATAAGCCATAAGCTACTTATTAAACATAAGCCTGAGCCTAAAAAATAAGCTTACACAAACACCCCCTTAATATTATTATTATCATTATCTATAATAAACGTATGTATCTTCAACTTTATTTTTAAATTTATATAGATAAAGAGCTTTATCGAATATATATAATATAATTATAGTATATAATTTTATTTAAATATATATTAAACCGTATTATTAATTATATATAGTTTCGTTAATACCCATGTTGTTAACATTAACTACAACTTTAAGTTCGTACCGCTACATGTTAAAGATAATATGTATATGTTTGGAAATGAGTGTTAAAAATATTTTATACAACAGTTTTTTTGTAATTCATTTTGAAATTTAAATATATATTTTTTTGGTGGTTATATGATTTCATTTTATTAGGTATAAACCAAATAGAAAAAGTGTTATGTTAAACCTCGAGTTTAATGAATAATCTTTATGAAAATAAGTAAATAGTATATGAAAAATATTTTTAATTTCAAATAATGATGTCAAACTATATTTATTTAAATAATTATTAAAGTTGAATAATTAAAATTGTAATTAAAGTTGAAGGTTTAAAACAAAAATACTAAATAATGATCTCATATTATATCATCATTTTTTATCTAAAAATTTAAAATTAATTTTGAAACTCATCCAGAGTAGAGACTTCGACATATGACTTTTGATGCGCCTCTTTTAGTATATTTATAGATATCTACCTTTTGAATGTTTTCTTGGATTTTTATCAAGTACAAAAAACCACATATGAAGTTTTATTAAAGACAAAAACAAGCATTGGTGTGTGTTACAAATCTTCATGTAGACGCCAACATAAAAAAGCAAGCTGGATTACAGGAAGTATACGTTGTATAATTAGCATATGGACGATTCATTAATAGACTAGAGGTGGCTACGACATACCCATGTAAAAATGCATAGTATCATTTTATATTTTCTTTTATAAGTTTCTATAAATCATCATAAACTCTAAAATAATAAATTTCAATAAATTTTTATAGCACCTATCATGTTCCCATTTTAATAACCTTAAGATAAGCTACTTAAAAAGGTTTGGATTTGAATAGATAAAATAATAAAAATACCGTTTATATATAAATTTACTAGATTATTGTCTCGTGATAGCGCGAATATCGACAAAAAATGAATCGTAAATTTTATTTTTATATAAATATTAAGTTATTATGTATTCACAATTTTACATGTATAATAACATATATATCTTTACGTTTACACATGTTTATAGTTATAATAACATATACACCTTTACATTTATACACATGTGTTTGATACTTTGTATTAGAAGATTTTAGGATAACAATAAGGTAAATCATAGTTCAAATTGGGCGATTTATAAGTAAATTAGAATTATCTATTTAAGTGTAGATGGAATGAAATACAAAATTTAATTATGTATTGTTAGAGGGTGTAAAGTGAAAATAATATTTGATGACATCATCAATCTGATCTAACGGCTTAAATCAAATAGATTAATCCATCCAAAAGATCTATTTCGCCATGTGGCATTTAAGGCTCTTCTTTAATTATATATTAAAGATTAAAGATTTGATAAAATAGTTATAGCTGATCCGAAAAGCTAAACCATAAACACACCCTATTATTTTTTATATAAAAAATTATTAAAGATCACTTATTTTCTAAGGTAAATCCTCACCATTTATTTAATTTCAGTCCAATGGCTTATATTAAAAAACCTAATTTCAACATTTTTTTTAAAATTAATATATCTCGCAAACCGTTAGTCGTTAGACGAAACAAATGATGTCGTTGCGACCGTCTTTTTCTCCTATTTAATTAGAGCAGTGGTCATGTATACTTTCGAAGAATTTATTTTTTTAAGGTTTAGATGAGTATTGAAATTGTAAAGTGCATCTAATGGTAAATATTCAAAACAAAAAATGTTATGTAATATATAATTTATCTAGACTAAGAAAAAAAATAGATTTTGACAACTTTTTTTTTTCCCGTTTTTGGCAAATATTTAAACTCGTAATGTTATATCAAATGTGGATAGAAAGACTTAATATTATTATGTTATGTATAATTCAATTAAATGGATAAAAAGTTTCACGAAATCATATGCAATAGTACTAATATCAAATGCGATATTAATATAAACAATATGTGATTTTATAATATAAGTAGTATTTCAAAACTAATAAGTCAATAACTCATATGTTTTGAACTTAAAATGTGAATTTTAAAACATACAAATATTATATGAGGTATAATTTATATAACCCGAAATAAACTCATTTTGACGATTTTTTTGTGTGTGTCAAATGTTGATATTCATAAGGTAATATCACATGTGATTTTAACACTACATGAGAATTTCAAAAACATAGATATGTTATATGATTTATATTTAACTAGAACCAAAAAGAAAAACACATAAACTTTTATGTCAAACTACTATTATCAGATGTGATAAAACTGTAATTTGATAATATAAACTTTCCAAAACCCGGTAAAAAATTTCGTCTCAAGTGGGTGCTCTATAGAAAGAGGAGGTAATGCTTGTTTTAATGGTATAATTTATTCGTGTTGGGTTATAACTTAGTAATATAGTTTAACCATAAACAATGAAACCTAACAAACAAGTAAAAGTAACTTAAACGTTAAGTTTGAAGTTAAGAAGTTACTACGGAAGAACATGAAGACAAGTTGATGCGGCTGTTCAACAAAGTTACTACGGTAGATAGTTACTACGGTTACTACGGACAAAGTCAGAATCAAGATAAGGAAGTCAAACCAAGATATGCGGAAGACAAAGACTTATCTTACAAGAATCAAATCTAATTAGATAGAGTTATAATTAGATTAGATTTCCTTTTGTTAAATAAGTAAAGTTTCCTTATTCAATGTTTAGATAAGGATAGACGTAGAATTCTAGTTTATCTAGAACGAGCCTCAAGGTCTATAAATAGATAGATCCTTGGAAGATAGAAAAACACGTTGTATTGATATAATTTGATTAATACGATTGAGGCTTACAATTCGACAATACTATTGCTTATTTCTTATTCATTCTTTATTGTTCGATAAACTCATAATATTGAAGTGTTCATCCGCTGCTGAACTTCTTCAATAGATCTCGATCTAACGAAGGCGAACTTATTAGTTTACATAGACTAATACGATCCTGACAAGTGGTATCAGAGCACAGGAGGTGCTTTAGATCCATAGATCAACGAGTTACGAATCCTCACAAGCAAGAATCATTACAACCAAGATGACGAAAACTGCATTAGGAAAAGTTCCCATCCTAAAGAGCAACGAATTCGACTTTTGGAAGCTACGAATCAAGCAACACATCCTACTGGTCGACTACACAGTATGGGATGTGATCATCAATGGTAACAAACGTCCTGCTGCCCAAGGAGCTGATGGAGAACCAGGAGTGAATGCTCGTGCACTTGTAAGCGATCTTGAAAGAAGGGAGAAACAAACCGAGATCAAGGCTCTCAATATTCTTATGATTGCAATCCCCAACGAATATCAATCACAATTCGAAGAATATGAAGATGCCAAATCGCTATGGGAAGCACTGGAAAAGAGATTCAGCGGAACCAAGAATACCAAAAAGAACAAGAAGGCTCTTCTCAAACAAGAGTATGAAAACTTTAATGGCTTACCTGGCGAACGAATGACTCAGACTTTTGATCGATACAAGAAGCTCACTGGAGAGATGCTCAGTGCAGGAATCAAATATGAGAAGGATGATATAAACAGAAAGTTTATCCGAGCTTTAGGGAAGGAATGGATTGTGTATACTGTGATCTACAGACAAGGAGATGCCCTAGAAGCACTAGAGTTGGATGACCTCTACAACGACCTAAGAGTCTTTGAATCTGAAGTTGAAGCAGAAAAGGTTTCCAGCAACAATCCCAGTATTACCAATGTTAATACTGCCCTTGCTACAACATCTGGAGGATCCAAACATGAAATCAGCGAAGAGATTTCATTCGAATCCTTCCTATGTAAGTGTGCTAATCTCACAGTTGACGAGGTCAAACAGATGCATCAAGATGATTCTGATGAAATTGATCTCAAGTGGCAATCAGCTATGTTGGCTCTACGCGCAAAAAGATTTTTGAATAGAACAGGAAGGAGATTCAATCCACGAAACAATGAACGAATCACCTTTGACAAGAGCAAAGTAAAGTGCTATGAATGTAGTGAACTAGGTCACTTCGCTAGAGAGTGTCCAAACAAGTCCAACACCAACAATCCACGAAACACTCAAGAGAAAAATCAAAGTGCACTCATGTCTCAGGACATCTTTGGATTTGATTGGAGCGACTTGGCTGAAGAAACAAGTCAGAATAGAGCACTAATCTCAGAGGAACAAAATCACGTAGAACATACTGCGGCTACTGTTCACCATGCTTGCATAGCCGTAGTAACAGATGATGCGTACATCTTTGAAGAATTAGTTGCTACGGATGATGCTTTTTCTAGTGAGCTGGATTATGTTGACGTTGGAATTCCTGCACTCAATAACAACATATTGGGATATGATTGGACAGATGATGATCAAGGAACACCAAACGAAGATGCTCTCATGGCTATTGATTCACCATCTCCAGATTCAACATCACTAAAGGCTGAGGTCCAGCCAACAAAAGAAGATGAGAACAGTTGGCATGTAGATAGTGGCTGCTCCAGGCACATGACAGGCAACATGTCATGCCTTCAAGACTTTGAAAAGTTCAATGGAGGATATGTTGCTTTTGGAGGTAATCCAAAAGGAGGAAGAATTACTGGAAAGGGAACAATCAGCAATGGTACACTTCACTTCAAGGATGTGTACTATGTGCAACAGCTTCAATATAACTTGTTGAGTGTTTCTCAAGTTTGTGATGAGAAACACACACCGATCTTCACTGCAACTGAATGCATTATCATGAAGCCTGGGTATGTAATCGATGAAAGCATGAATGGTATCAGAGCTCAGAACACCAAGGAGGGACAATGTTTATTGTCTAGACATGTCCAAGGTTCAAGTCAATTCAACTAAAGCCTGCTTTCTCTCAAAAGCAACTTTGGATGAATCAACTCTATGGCATAGGAGGATGTGCCACATGAACCTGAAAAACATCAACAAACTAGTCAAATCTAGTTTGGTTAGAGGACTTCCAAACAAGCAATTCAAACTTGAAGACAATTGTTTAGCTTGCTTGAAGGGGAAGCAACACAAGTCTTCCCACAAGATAAAAGAAGTCAACTCTAACACCACTCCTTTACATTTATTACACATGGATCTCTTTGGTCCTACGAATGTAAAGAGCATTGCGAAGAAGTCATACTGCTTGGTAATCACCGATGATTACACAAGATATACATGGGTGTATTTTCTTGGTACCAAAGATGAAACAAGCCAGCTCCTCATCTCTTTTATCACCAAGATTGAACTTCAACTCAGTCAGAAGATCAAGAAAATCCGTTGTGATAATGGTACAGAATTCAAGAATAGTGTGATGAATGACTTCTGTGAGAAGAAAGGCATAGAACGCCAATTTAGTGCTGCCAGGACTCCTCAACAAAACGGAGTTGCTGAAAGACGTAATAGGACACTGATTGAAGCAGCCAGAAGCATGCTAGCTGACTCCAACCTTCCTATTTTCTTCTGGGCAGAAGCAGTTAATACTGCCTGCTATGTCCAGAATAGGGTGTTGCTAGTTAAGGCACACAACAAGACACCATATGAGTTATTACACAAGAAGCAACCCTTGATCAGCTTTCTTCGTGCTTTTGGATGCCCATGCACAGTTCTTAATTCAAAAGACTATCTTGGGAAATTCGAAAGCAAAGCTGATGAAGGAACATTTGTTGGCTACTCGTCTCAAAGCAAAGCATATCGGGTCTACAATCACAAATCAAAGATAATTGAAGAAAGCTCAAATGTCACATTCAACGAATACACACCCAACAAAAGAGGACATGGACCAGGTTGGGTATTTGATTTGGATGCCTTAACAAAATCGCTAAACTCTAACTTTGAGTTTAATCCATCGCAAGTTGATACGGACAATGTTACTACTGAGCAAGTTGATGCGGTAACAAACTCCACAACTACGGCACCTGTTGCTACGGCTCCCATTACAGGTACTGCTCGCTTGGATGTGATGGAATACATAAATCTTCCAATCATTTTGGAAGAACCAACTGTTGAATCAAAAGCCACAGAGGACGATTCTACCAAGGAAGACGAGGTTGTCACTCCTCCATCACCAACTCCTACGGATAATGCAACACGACCTAATGGAGTTCCATTCCTAATAGAAGAAAATGAATTTGGAGTTGAAACTATTGTAACTGAAGAATTTGAGCACTACACAACTGATATCCCTAAATCAGTCACCTCTCCTTCATTTAATACTCCTCCAACCACTCCATTCACTACCAACTTTTCAAGCAATGACATGCCAGATTTAAATGATACACTACGTGTTGAGAAGCTCCCATATTCTCGCATTACTAAGAATCATCCTCCTGATCACATCATTGGCTCAATTGACGTCTCTATGGAAACTCGAAGCCAACTAAAATCTAAAAAGGATTCTCAGCGTGCTCTTATAAACACATGTCTCTTTGCATGCTTCCTCTCACAAATGGAGCCAAAGAAAATTCAAGAAGCTCTATTAGATCCACACTGGATAGAAGCATGTCAGGCAGAGCTTCTCCAATTCAAGATTCAAGGGGTATGGGTACTAGTTGACATACCCTATGGCAAAAAGGTGATTGGTACACGTTGGATATTCAGGAACAAGAAAGATGAGCGTGGAATTGTGGTCAAAAATAAGGCAAGACTGGTTGCCCAAGGCTACACTCAAGAGGAAGGCATAGACTATGAAGAGGTATTTGCTCTTGTAGCTAGAATTGAAGCCATCCGCTTATTCCTAGCCTTTGCTTCATTTATGGTATTTAAGGTATATCAAATGGACGTAAAGAGCGCTTTCTTATATGGAGTTATTGAAGAAGAGGTGCATGTCAAACAACCTCCTGGATTTGAAGATCCTCAACATCCACACAAGGTGTACAAACTGATCAAAGCCCTATATGGACTTCATCAAGCACCACGTGCATGGTATGACACACTATCAGATTACCTTCTTCAAAACAATTTTCAACGCGGCACAATTGATAAGACCTTGTTCTACAAGAAATCCCAGTCAGACATGCTTCTTCTTGTCCAAATCTACGTGGATGATATCATCTTTGGATCCACGAAAGATTCCCTATGCAAGGACTTTGAAGATCTCATGCACACTAAATTTCAGATGAGCTCAATGGGAGAACTCACTTTCTTTTTGGGACTTCAAGTCAAACAGAAACCGGATGGCATGCTAATAAGCCAAACCAAATATGTCAAAGACATCCTTACAAAATTTGGATTATCAGATGCAAAGGTGGCGAGTACTCCGGTGGAAACTCACAAACAAATGACTGCTGGGGAGGATGTGGATGTACACAACTATAGATCCATGATAGGATCTCTCATGTATCTCACAGCATCAAGACCAGACATCATGTTTGGAGTTTGTGTGTGCGCAAGATACCAAACAAGGCCAAAGATGTCACACCTCATAGCTGTTAAGAGAATCTTTAGATACCTAAAGGGCAAACCTAATCTAGGTTTATGGTATCCTAAAGACTCTCCCTTTGACTTAATAGCCTATACTGATAGCGACTATGGAGGTGAGAACCTAGACAGGAAGTCTACAACTGGAGGATGCCAATTCATTGGCTCAAGACTGGTGTCATGGCAGTGCAAGAAACAAACAACGGTATCAACATCTTCAACAGAAGCTGAGTACATTGCTGCTGCTAGTTGTTGTGCTCAAGTA
>CAJVGC010000508.1:57070806-57102639 GCA_910822075.1 Senecio squalidus | reverse complement strand
CACCTCCGATTCCTACTGTTATCCCCAGTGCTAATGCCGCTACTCCAGACATCAGTCAGCTGATTGCGGAGCAGATTGCAGCAGCTATACCAGTGATTGTGGCTCAACTTAAGGAGACACCAGTGCAAGATGCTGATTTAGGGTTTGAAGAACCTGAGATGCAAGATGTTGAAGCGGAAGGTATGGCGTCTGGACGCGATGGTTCCGATGTGGGAAGAGCGGTGCACGTAGGAGTTGGTGGACCAAGTATTGTGATTGAAGATCCACCCAGAGGCTGCTCGTATAAGGCCTTTCTGGACTGCAAACCTACTGAGTTTAGGGGTACTGAAGATGCAGTTGCCACCCTACAATGGTTTGAGAAGATGGAGTCTGTATTTGATGTATCAGGATGTGCTGATGAGAGCCGAGTTAAGTATGCTACCTATCTGTTCCAGGGTAAAGCCCTCACTTGGTGGAACTCTGTGAAGAAGGTTCAGGGTAGAGCTGCTATCACCTTGATGACCTGGGAAAACTTGAAAGTTATGATGAAGAAAGAATATGTGCCGTCGTCTGAGACGCAGCGATTGGAGGATGAGTTTTGGAACCTAACTATGCAAGGTTCTAACTTCCGTGGGTATGTGAACCGCTTCTACGACTTATGCGTCTTGGTTCCTCGTCTGGCTCGTACTGAGAACTAGAGGATTGAACGGTTCGCGAATGGTTTGCCGCAGACTATGCGAGACCATATTATTTCTCATCTTCCGGGTACACTTCAGAGCGCCGTTGATATTGCGGGTAGGTTAGTCGCTAGTGCAATCCGTGGTGGTACACTGCAGCCGGTAGTAAACCAAAGAGATTCTGGTCGATCTGACAGAAGAAATGTGAGTGATTCGAGAAAGAGAAACCGTAGTCAGGATCAAAGACCTCAACGCCCTCAGGTATATGCGTTGACGGGTGCTGGAGCTGGATATCAGGGCGTGCGCCCTAAGTGTGACACTTGTTGTAGTGCTCATGCGGCAAACGTAGCGTGTTGGGTTTGTAAACGCTGCAAGAGGTTAGGCCACACTGAGCAGTATTGTAAAAGAGCTGTTGGAGCATGTTATGAATGTGGAGAAGTGGGTCACCGCCGTCAGCAATGCCCCAAGCTTGTATCCTCTACTCCTGGTGCTGGTACTAGTGCTAGAGGGAATCCTGCTAAGAGCCGGGCTTTTGCTATGGAGTCCGCTGAAGCTCATCAGGATCCTACCGTAGTCACTGGTACATTTCTTGTTGACGATTATCCTGCTTTTATTCTATTTGATTCGGGTGCCGATAGAAGCTTTATTTCTAGTGACTTTCGCCCCTTAGTAAACCGTGCTTCTAGTCCTTTAGAGCCTGCTTATGAGGTAGAAATAGCTGATGGTAGATGTGCCTGTGTTAGAGAAGTTATTCGTGATATTCCCCTCGTATTAGCTGATATTCCTTTTTCCATCGACCTTATTCCTATGAAACTCGGTAGTTTTGACGTCGTAGTCGGTATGGATTGGTTAGCGAAGCATAAAGGAGAGATAGTCTGTTATGAGAAGCTTATTCGTATTCAGAAGCCGGACGGAGATCAGATGATTGTTCATGGAGACAAGGCTGGGAAACGCCTTAAAGTTATTTCTTGTTTGAAAGTTCGCGAGTATGTTCGTAAAGGTTGTTCCTTATATCTTGCTCACTTGGTGAAGAAAGACTCTGCGGTAAAGATTGATGGTGTGCCTATTGTTCGCGAGTATTCTGACGTATTTCCCGACGATTTACCTGGAGTCCCTCCCCAGAGACAAACCGATTTTCGTATTGATCTTATTCCTGGAGCAGCGCCTGTTGCTAAAGCTCCGTATCGTTTGGCTCCTTCCGAGATGCTCGAGTTGTCGAAACAAATTCAGGAATTGGTAGATAAGGGTTTTATTCGTCCTAGTTTCTCCCCGTGGGGTGCTCCTGTTCTCTTTGTTAAGAAGAAGGATGGCTCCATGCGTTTATGTATTGATTATCGGGAGTTAAACAAGCTGACTGTGAAGAACCGTTATCCCCTTCCTCGTATTGATGACTTATTCGATCAACTTCAGGGTTCTTGCTATTTCTCAAAGATCGATCTTCGCTCTGGTTATCATCAGTTGAGAGTTCTGGAAGATGATATACCTAAGACTGCTTTTCGTACTCGGTATGGTCATTACGAGTTCATGGTGATGCCGTTTGGTATGACAAACGCCCCTGCAGCATTCATGGAACTAATGAACCGTATTTGTCGTCCGTATCTTGACAAATTCGTTATCGTATTCATCGACGACATTCTGATTTATTCCCGAAGTCGCAAGGAACATGAAGAGCATATGCGTCTTGTTCTAGAAGTGCTTCGAAAAGAAAAGTTGTATGCGAAATTTTCTAAATGCGAGTTCTGGTTATCCGAAGTTCAATTCCTTGGCCACGTAGTTAGCGCGAAGGGTATTCATGTTGATCCTGCTAAGATTGAAGCTGTTAAGAGTTGGGTTGCACCGAAATCACCAACCGAAATCCGTTCATTTTTTGGGTCTTGCTGGGTATTATCGCCGATTCATCGAGAACTTCTCCAAGATCGCTTCGCCTATGACAAAGTTGACACAGAAGAGCGAACCATTCGTATGGGGTTCCGATCAGGAGAATGCCTTTCAGATATTGAAGCAGCTGTTGTGTAACGCTCCTATTCTTAGTCTGCCAGTTGGTTCCGAGAATTTTGTTGTTTATTGCGACGCTTCGCACAAGGGTCTGGGTTGTGTGCTTATGCAGAATGGTAAAGTTATAGCTTACGCTTCGCGTCAGTTGAAAATCCATGAGCAGAATTACACGACACATGATCTAGAGTTGGGAGCCGTTGTCTTTGCAATGAAGATTTGGAGACATTATCTGTATGGGACCAAGTGTACTGTATTTACCGACCACAAGAGTCTTCAACATATATTCGATCAGAAGATGCTGAACATGAGACAAAGACGTTGGGTTGAGTTATTGAACGACTATGATTGCGACATTCGCTACCACCCTGGTAAGGCGAACGTTGTTGCTGATGCACTAAGTCGTAAGGAAACCGTCAAACCGGTCCGTATTCGTTCTATGGTGATATCTATTCAGACGAGCTTGAAGACTCGGATTATTCAAGCACAAGAGAGTATTATGACAGAGGGCCGTGTTAAAGAGGAAAGACTGTATAAGTTGGCGTTGGAACTAGAACCGAAGGAGGATGGAGTTCTGTATTTCCTCGAGCGTATTTGGGTTCCGATTAGTATCCGTCAGTTGATTCTGGACGAAGCTCATAATTCGAATTATTCCATTCATCCGGGTTCCGACAAGATGTATCACGACTTGAAAGATTTTTATTGGTGGCCGGGTATGAAGCGTGAGATCGCCGAGTATGTTAGTCGATGTTTGACTTGTTCCAAGGTAAAGATTGAGTATCAGAAACCGTCTGGGCTACTTCAACAACCGAAGATTCCCGAGTGGAAATGGGAGCGTATTACTATGGATTTTGTTACCAAGCTTCCGAGATCTTCGAGTGGTTATGACAGTATATGGGTTATTGTTGATCGTTTGACGAAGTCTGCTCATTTCTTACCGATTCGTGAGAATTATCCGATGGAGAGATTCGTACGTTTATATATTTCCGAGATTGTATCGAAACACGGTTTTCCAGTATCGATTATTTCCGATCGTGATGCTCGTTTCACTTCGCGATTTTGGAAGACATTTCGGACCGCTATGGGTACAAGGTTAGATATGAGTACCGCCTATCATCCTCAGACCGATGGTCAGAGTGAGAGAACTATTCAGACTATGGAAGATATGCTACGAGCTTGCGCTATTGATTTTGGTGGTAGTTGGGATATTCACTTGCCGTTGATTGAGTTCTCGTACAACAACAGCTATCACACGAGTATCAAGTGTGCACCGTTTGAAGCTTTGTATGGCCGCAAGTGTCGATCGCCTGTATGTTGGGCAGAAGTTGGAGATAGTCAGATTTCCGGTCCGGAGATTATACAAGAGACCACTGACAAGATCTTCAAGATCAAGGAACTACTGCCAGAGATCGACAGAAGAAGTATGCTGATAAGCGCAGGAAGCCTCTCGAGTTCAGTGTTGGAGATATGGTATTATTGAAGGTATCTCCATGGAAAGGGGTTGTCCGATTTGTGAAGCGCAGCAAGCTGAGTCCGAGATACACGGGTCCGTTCAAGATCTTAGCCCGCGTCGGCCCAGCTGCGTATCGTTAGAATTGCCGGCAGAACTGAGCAGCGTACATAATGTATTCCATGTATCTCAGTTGAAGAAATGCCTGGCTGACGAGACATTATTAGTTCCACTTGAGCAACTCCAGATTGACGATAAGCTTCATTTCGTTGAGGAACCGATCGAGATCGTTGCTAGTGATGTTAAGCGTCTGCGACGAAGTAAGATCCCGATTGTCAAAGTTCGCTGGAATTCCCGCTTTGGAGCTGAGTTCACGTGGGAACGCGAAGATGAAATTCTGCGGAAGTATCCTCACCTTTCCCCCGGAAGTAGTACCCAGTGATAATTTCGTGGACGAAATTCTTTTTACTTGGGGAGACTGTGACATTCGCGAATTTCACGGTATTATTCTATCGTCTCGTATTCGTTTTATTTATTTATGTTCGTGTTTTGACCCTATTGTATTTCTTTTATGTTTATCGTATTCGTATTTTATGAGTATCGTATTTGTATTTTATGCGTATTTGCGTTATCGGGTATATAGTATGTGATTCGGATCTTTATGTCGGGAACGTATAGTCTTAAGTGCCTTTAGTATAAGTCTAGTATGCTCTTATGATAAGTTTAGGGGAATTATGCCTTAATTATATGATTAAGATTGACGTTTAAAAAGTATTTCATTTTTAGTCTTTTCGGAAATTTTATTACAAAATTAGTCCTACGCGAGAAAATCTATTACAATTTTAGTCCTATGTCGAATTTTATTACAAAATTCGTCCCTCACCAACCACTTTGTCTTATTAGAAATCTGAATTTGTCTCTATCTTCACCTCAACTTCCTTCCCAAGTCATAACCTACACACACACTCTCTCTCTCTAAAAACGCACACAAACACCTCCACCTTCTCTCTAGCTTTTCCGGCGATCCGACCGTCCGATTTTAGATCCGAAACCGGATTATTGATCACCATCATCACCACTATCTATCCTCCAAGTTTCATTACGATCAAGTAAGTTTTCTATCAAATTTGTTTTAAACTTTATGTTATTTTGAGTCAATCCCGAAACTATCACTTTTCACCATCAAAACCGAGATTTTATTTAAGATTATTGTATGTTATCATGTTCTGGACATAGGGTTCCGATTTGGGGTCAAATAGACGCCTAGAACACTTAGAAATCTCATTCCGAATGTTATTTTCGTAAAAATCCCGTTGTGGCACGTAACTTGCTTCCTATTCACGTAACTTATGTTACGTTCACGAAATTGCAATGTTACGCTCACGTAATAGCAATTACGTTCACGTAATTATACCTATGTTCACGAAATACAACTTACGTTCACGTAACATACACCCTTGTCACGTAATTGAGTGTTGTTCACGTAATTGTTGCTTCAGAATCACGTAATTCCTTCGTATGCACGTAATTCCACTTCCGTTCACGTAAGTCTTGATTGTTTGTCACGTAAATGTGTTTTGGTCACGTAATTAAGCTCTTGAGTCACGTAATTATGGATTGTTGATCACGTAATAGCTTATTTTCAAGTTACTTTATCCCGTAACTCTTGTATATCACGTGACTTGATACTTACGTGACTTGTAGTGCACGTAAGTATAAGGATCACGTATCTAGTCCGTTGACTTTCCGAAACACTTGTAATCCCGTTATATCGATATTCCTTTGGTTATTTTAAAACTCGTATAAAACGTTAATCATTAAGGCATAACCCTACTAGACTTAGAGATACTTAGACATGTTTTATTTACGTGATGTATAGGGCACTTAGACGTTGAAGCTTGACGGTATTGTAGTATTCCCGACATATAAGGATTTGGATTGCTTTGCTATCAGTGAGTTATTCGTTGCCCTTTTTACTGCTTTTATATTTCTGGGCATGATTAGCGTTAAACAAAGGTATTTTATGTTATGTATGTATTATGGCATGTATATGCATGGATATGAATGCTTTAGATGATCTCACCCAACTTGTACCGCCTATGTGGTAGTACAAGGCCCCGTATACACACATGTTAGTCTATGACCGCCGGAAGTATATATAGCGCTATATGGGCCTAACAAGCCCTCATTGTTAACATCTATTTGGATGATGGCGTGCCCTGTCCGTGTTAACAATGTTATGACCGATTATTTAGAGGCAACCTAGTTTGAGACACTAGGTGGGGTTAGTTGCCATTATCTATGTTAAGGGTCAGGTGTATTGTATGTTCCTAAAGCTGCTATTTTATGAAATGATTATGGTACCGTATGGTACAAATATGATTATGGTACCGTATGGTACAAAGATGAATATTTTTATCAAAAGGTTTTACATACTTCAAATATATTTTTGAAATCTCTTTTCAAAGAGACTTATCATCAAATCTTATCTTTTGGGTCAAAACTTATTGAAAACCTTTACACTATTATGTTTTTATTTACTATTGCGAATAATTCACCAACTTTATGTTGACGTCGTATTTTAACGCTTTTCAGGGATTTGAGGTTACTCTTTATGATGCTATGTTTGCTTGGCTACTTGGGACTTTTGCTGGAATTTATTTTGTATTGTAATTCCTTAGTTTCCCAAACTCTGTAGTCGTATTTTGATACTATTCGGATGACTGTAATAAGTATTTCACTTCAAACTCTTTATCTATGTTGATGATGTTTGGTTTATTTATGTTTGATGTAACCTTGAATCTCTGATACCGTATACACTGTACACCTCGGTTCCGCCATTTCTATGCGGGGTGTGACATTCTGATCTTTGTTTATTTTGTGACTTGGAAACTGAAACGTTTCAACACTACATGCTAGATTGCATCATTATTCGAGTATGTTGGCGAAATATATGGAGTTGGTGGATGATCCAACCTCCTGGTAACCTCACGGTGGAACGCCTTATTATAACAAAAGTTGGAAATTTCAACAACATATGGGTTTCAAAACGCTTTTCGCGGAGTAATCTATACTACGATTTGGGCAACGTGGAACCATCAGAATGCCATTCTCCACTCTTCCCTAGAGAGTTTAGATAGACTAAAGAACGGAGATGTTTTCCTTACGGTTCAAAGGATGTCTCTGTCTTGGATTGCTAACATGTCTTGGATTGCTAACATGAGTGGTAGATCTCATATTAAGTTGAAAGATTGGCTCAATAACCCTCAGAACGTCATTACTTAGTAGTTTTGTTTCTTGTTTGTTGTTCTTTTGGCTCGACTAATGGCTCTTTCGGGTCTCCGTCTTGGAGCCCCTATGCTGTTTTTTTTTTCCTGCCTTTTGGCTCTTTAATAAAATTTGCTTTGCTTATCGAAATAAAATAATGATAACTTAAATGGGATACAAAGTAAAAACATAAAATAGAATAAACTAAAAATAAATCTCAAATACATTTTTTATAATTATTTACTGTATAATTAACCAAATAATTTTTATGAAGAAAAACATTTTTCATTAATATTATATAATTATTTACTGTATATATTTAACAATTTTACGTATTTATAAATAATATTTGACTTTATCGATAAACAATATTAGACCCATTTATGGGCATAAGCAGCATAACTTTAGGGTTGCTTTCTTCTTCAAAATTTTCGGTTAAACCGATTCTTATATATGAAGTATACTTTTGTATAAAATAAAATTTAAATATTCCTTTGAATTGAAATTACAAAAAAAAAATTAAAATTATTAAATAAAAGAAATATAACGATATGAAGAATCAATTATGCAAACAAATAAAAAAAAAACTCTTTATAAACAACGATATTAAAGTAAATGAAATAATTAATTTATGTACGATTTTCCGAAAGAAAAAAACCTAAGTTTCACACATTACACGGTTACTCTCGTATATATCTTAAAAAGATTGTAATGTTGTTTGCAGGTGATGATTAGTAGATAAGAAATAACAAATATGTTTATTTTTTATGTGAACAATTTCTACAGTTTAGTCTTTGGGAGGGACGAAGCTATTATATATTGAGTGGGTCAGACAAATTCATGTAAGTTTAATTATGAAACCGGTAAAGTAAGAGGTTTTTCATGTCTAAATTATTCCGATAAAAAAGTATAGTGTAGTATTTGATTTGGATGTACGTGACCAAACCAACATGATTCGGTTGTTTTTGAAACTACCTTCATAAGTACATTACAACACCTAATCACTAGATTACTATTGTGATGGTTTTACTAATTTTAACTTAACGTGAGAAAACATGTAAAGTGTTGTGATGGTTTTTCTAATTTTAACTTAACGTGAGAAAACATGTAAACTGATATGTCAAAACATGTAAGGATATAGAAATTAATTCATATTCAAGAAACACAAAACATGTAAAGTGATATGTCAAACACATGTACATTTTGAAACTAAATATAAAAAATAAGTATAATAAATCATCGCATGATTCCAGTGAATAAATTAAAGTAAATAAATTCACATGATTTTATCAATGTCATATTGATGACCATCACCCTTCAGAAATCATCTAAAACCATATATACATATATATATATACATATATATATATATATATATATATATATATATATATATACCACTAAGGATTATCCAAATGGTTATAGCATGCTATCTATCTGTGAGAGGTATCGGATTCGAGACTCTGATAATTTACAGGCACATAAAGACACCTTCTAATATATATATATATTTGAAGAAAACGAACACATTCTCGTCTGTGAAACTAATATGATCGCAAATTCTGCACACTGTTTCGGACCGACCCAAACATATAAAACTTTATAGCACAAGGACCAGTTGTGTAAACTCCTTACTTCAGTTGAGTATATAAGGAAATCATGCATCTCCAAATCTTTAGCTTACGAAACAAAATACACACACACACACTTACATTCCCTATGCCGCCATTGTTACACCTGTCATAAAAACCTCAAACCAATTCATCCACGTCACCATAAATTCTCAGGTAATTAATTCTTCATATTTAATAAAAATGCATTTAATTCGTTTATCGATTTCTACGTTTTGATTTTTTCACAATCGAAGCTAATTATACGTTGAATTATTCAATAATTTATTTATTTGACTGAATTACGTAATTGTTTTTCGTCATATATTTTTACTGAATTTATTTATTCGGTGATTAGATCAGCTTCAGATTTTTCAGGTTTGATTTAATATATTTTCTATTATTTTCATTTTTTTATTTGATTTCAATTTGTGTTTGCATGTTGATTAAATTAATATTTAATTAGTAGAAATGTAGATATAATATTGTTGATTTATGGTAATTATGTTCTGTGTAGCCGTTTAGGATAATTAATTGGTTGCTAAAATTAGTGCTTTATTTGAAATTTAAATTAAATTTCGATTGTTTTCGTTAGTTTTGGCATATTCGAGTAGTGTTTTACTCAATTTGCCTCAATTTTTAGTCGGGCTAATTGTTTGGAAATACATCGAACTTTACATCCAAAACTATTTAGGAAGCTTATTTTACACTCAAATTTGATGCTGATAACTTTTTGTTTTTATATGAAGAGAATAATTTTTAGTTATTCTTGATAAAAATGTCTCCATATGTGAAAATGACTGATTGTTTTGGTTTATCAGGTTTAGTTCTATAAAACTGGTACTAGTGGTACCGAATATTGAAAATTTGAAAAGTTTGATACCGAGTACCAGATCGTTTGTATTCAATTGATATTGGTTGGTACCAGTTCAATACTTGTATTCCGATATCTTTGCTCACCCCTACTCGAAAGCCCGGAAATTAGCTAAACCAAAACCCCCCTAAATATTACTAATGAGATATTACATAATTGATAAAACTGATTGTCAATTTTTCAGGGGTGGTAAGATACCTTTATCTTAATGCTTTTTGAAAATGGGTCATGAGGTTCAGTATATATTGGAAAGCAAGAGATTAGTATGGCTTGTAGCGGTGGTATTTGCTACGATTATGATGTTTCAGTACTTTGAATTCCCTTATGGTGATTTTGCGCCATCGTTATTTTCGACAAGTAAAGGTCAGCCACCTGTAAGTGGGACGTACAAACCGGAAACATTATCTGAGAAACCCGATTCATTGCTCAACATTGATGGATTAAATGATACGAAGCCAGTTGATACATTTCAAAAGGGTAATAATGTAACCATTGGAAATGATATTCAATCGAAACTGAAGGCAAAAGTTGATAATTCAACCTTGAAAGGAAAAGATTCAGATGCAGAAAGTCCATCACCAACATCGACACGCGTCAATGATAGCGTAATTTCCCCCTCGGCGGTTTTAGATAACAACACATCCAAACCAGAAACAAATCCTGATTTCAAGGAGCCTGTGACATCAGTCAATAGTAAAGCAATTGCTCCCTCAACGGATTTAGATAATAACACATCTAAACAGAACATAAATGCACCAATTTCGAACCCCGATTTTAAGGAGCTAGTGACAACAGCGGAGAATCCTGTCACGTCAGATGTTGACACATCGTTGAAAAAACATGTAATGGGGGATGTAGTGACGATGTCTGATATGCATGACATTCTACTTTATAATCGTGCTACAGTTCGTTCAATGGTAAGCTAAGTTTTTTCAAATGTTCTTGTGATTACAAGTTAATTTATGGGTTTGCTTGTTTTTAGTTGCTTAATTGTTATAATGTTATATGAACTCTTATCTTGTAGAAACCACTATGGTTTTCAACGGTTGATCAAGAATTACTGGATGCAAAAATGCAGATCGAGAATGCTCCGGTGAATAACAATGATTGGGCACTTTATCCTCCTCTGTATCGTAATGTTTCACAGTTTAAAAGGTGAGAAAAACATGGGTCTGTTTCGTTGGGGAAAAATAGAAAATGGAGTGTTTTAGAAAAAAAGAAAAAAAAAATCTAGAAAAACTCGAATCGAGATTTTTCAGAAATCGTTTCAATGAACACTGCAAATTTTCTATCTGATAGCTTCAATCTTGAAGACTAACTTTTAATAGTTTTCTACCCATTTCCTTATGCACTTTTCAGAAAATTTTAGAATTTTCTTAAATGGAGAACGCAACAACGTTTAAACATGTTTTCTAAAGACAGAAAACTCCTCCATTTTTGTTGAAAATTAGAGACGGGGGAATTTTATTACAACTAAACTCACCGTTAACATTTTATCAAAAAAGTATTTTAATTCAAAAAATATATCTTGTACAAATCACAGGAGCTATGAATTAATGGAAAAGATTCTTAAGGTGTATATTTACAAAGAAGGTGAAAAACCCATATTCCACCAACCGAAACCTGTGCTTAGCGGAATTTATGCATCTGAAGGATGGTTTATGAAACATATGAAAGAAAGCCAACATTTTCTTACTAATAACCACAAAGAAGCACATTTATTTTACCTTCCGTTTAGCTCTCGAATGTTGGAAGAAAAGCTATATGTGAAGGGGTCGGGTAGTCGCGATAACTTGGTACAACACTTGAAAGACTACCTTCACTTGATAGGCGGGAGATATGATGCTTGGAATCGGACTGGCGGGTCAGATCATTTCCTTGTCGCTTGTCATGATTGGGTAAGCCATTTGATCTTTTTTCTATAAGGAACCGCAAAGTTGTATTTTGGTTATCTATGTGTAACATAAACTTATAATTACAGGCAACAGATGAAACAAGAAAATCAATGGATACATGTATACGAGCTCTATGCAATTCGGATGTCAAAAGAGAAGGTTTCCAATTAGGAAAAGATGTATCTCTTGTTGAAACATACATTCAATCACCTCAAAACCCATTACGCGAAATCGGAGGCAAACCTGCTTCCCAACGCTCGATTCTCGCTTTCTTTGCTGGTCAAATGCACGGCGACGTCCGCCCAGTTCTCCTAAAACACTGGTTAAACAAAGATCCCGACATGAAAATCTTCGGAAAACTTCCAAAATCCAAAGGAAACAGGAATTACATCAATTATATGAAAACTAGCAAATATTGTATTTGTGCGAAAGGTTATGAAGTCAACAGTCCCCGAGTAGTAGAAGCCATTTTTCACGAATGTATTCCCGTGATCATATCCGACAACTTTGTTCCACCGTTTTTTGAAATCTTGAACTGGGAGTCGTTTGCGGTTTTCGTTCAGGAGAAAGATATTCCGAATTTGAAGAATATTCTTCTGGCGATATCACATAGGCGATATTTGGTGATGCAACAAAGAGTTAAAAGGGTTCAACAACATTTTCTATGGCATGTTAAGCCGGTGAAGTATGATATTTTTCATATGATATTGCATTCGATTTGGTATAATCGAGTTTTTAGAGTAAATCCGGTTAGTTAATCGGAATAAGCTAGTTAAAGTGGTGCCTTTGAGCATCATTAATTAGTACATATGAATAGATTTGTTGAAATTCTTTAGTTGGTTTATCTAATTAGATATTGTTATCGTTTTTCTTTTATTGTTTTAATAAAGAGGTTTTGGGATCGAGTCTTGTTTTATCATATGTGATTGAAATACCTCGTAAGAAGGAAATGGGGACATAGTATCAAGATTTCATGGTAAACCTTACACAATATTTAGCGTTGAATGTTTATTGAACGAAAATTGAAAAAACAAAACGTACGTACGTGATCTTAACTCACTTTTGCAGGAATCACGCGCTAAGCAAATGCAACAAGCGGTTAAACCTCTAGATAATACTTGGGACGACTGTTGTCTCGTGAGGCTTTATAACGTATCGAACCAAATTGTAGGGGAAGGTTTCTTATTTTTCTGTTATTCAATTTTTAGTTTTATTTAGGAAAAGACAAGAAGGACACATGCATACATGCTTCATGCATTTCGGATTAGGCCTATTCCAAAAAACCGTGAACCGGAAAAACCTTGAAGAACTGAATTGGTTTTGGACAGAAACTGAACCAAATCGTATAATCGGTCCGGTCCCCGGGTCACAAAATATCCGTAATCCAGTTCTCTGTTAAGAACCGAGCCAAACTGTCGATTCATCCAAGAAGAATCGAACCGAATGTTTGACTTATAACTTTTTATTTGTAATGGACCTTACGGTGTTTAATTTTGTTGGCTTTCAATTTCGTTGATTTTTTTGGTGTAAGACACTTTTTAAATTGTAATAATAAAAAAATTGTATTAATTAATTTAATATTTTGTCAAAACCAAAACTCACATGTTCACTTAGTTCATAGTTAATATTTGTGTAGGAATTAATAAAAGGTTTTAAATTTTATTGGTTTTAATAATAATTGCAAATCTAATAGTTAACAAAGATGTGAAGTGTTTTTTTTCCTAATAATAATTACGCGCAAATTATATGTTTACAAAGTTGTTGTTCCATTATATCTAAAATACAAATATATGTAACATGTATTTGTACCGTACAAAGTAACATAGAACGAGAAATTAGATTGGGTTTAGACCGAAAACTGACCTCACCGCCGTGAACCGAACATAATATAGAACCGAGATTTTCGGTCCAGTTCTCGGTGCAAAATATTTCACTTCCCGATCTACGGTCCGGTTCGGTCCAATCCCGATACGATTCGGTTCTGCACTGTTGAACGCCCCTAGTTCGGATGTCAAAAGAGAAGGTTTCCAATTAGGAAAAGACGTATCGAATATGAATCTCTATCTTATTCATCATGAAATCATCAATTGCATTATTAATTGATTTTTATATAATCTTTCTCTTTTCCCAATTGCTTTGACTAAAATAAATCATTATTCAAATCAACTAAGATATTTTAATTCAATTAAATAAACATTATTACCAATTTTAATAAATGAAAATAAATAAATTAATTAAAATTCAGGTTATTTTCCTCTGTAATTGCATCTCTTTTTTTCCAAGTAAGGAAGATCCTCCATTTACAGGTGCTTTTTTTGTATAGATATGTTTTAGATTATTAAGTTTAATAAGCTTTACTAATACTGTAATTTAATGGGGTGTTTGTTTCGGCTTATTAAACGGGCCTATGAGGTTATGTACTTTTTCATAAGCTTATAAGCTTATTTTTTCCGGTTTACGAATTTATGAGTTTAGCTTTATTTAAAGTTATAAACTCAACTTAACAACTTAATAGAATGAGCTTACAAGTTTATGAAAAATTACATAAGCTCGTAAGCCGGTTATATAAGCCGAAACAAACATCCTAAATTTTTCTTTTTCTATCTGGAATATTTTTTTTTTTTCTTTTTTTAACTAATTTTTTTGATTAGCTATGTTTTTTGTGGGTGTTAAGTTTCATTTATAAATTTACATTGTGACAAAATTGTGGAGGGGCCGGACGGATAATTACTTTGCCCCCTGCCCCCACGTTGTTTCCGTCCCTTATTCTAGATTAAGTTGTTTCTAAAAAGTACGCTAGACCTCCAACGTTGAGTTCCTAGACCAAGTGAAATGACTGAAATGCCAATGCCCTTGTAACGCCTTTAACTTGTCCATAAAAGATTATTTTAGTTAATTTACTTGGTTCATGGACCATCGAGGTTATGGGACGTTTGGCGTAGTCTTGAGACTTATGGACTTTTAAACGAGAGAGTTTGGTGCAACCACATGACGATTCACGTAATTTACTCAGGTGTTGTAGATAAATGGGCCCTGGTTTTCGGCATATACTGGGAATTCAAAGATTGGCTTGTTTTGGGGGAGTGATGTTCGCGATTGTTATGATGTTACAGTGTTTTGAGTTCCCGTATGGTGATGTTATATCATCGTTATTTTCTGCTAGCAAGATTCACATAATGGAAACAGGAAGCAAGTACACTACGAATAATGTTACTACTATAGCCGTTTCCACAAATCTCTTGCTTTCCAACGTATCTGTATTAGGCAAAAATGTCTCAAATTCGGGTCCAAATTATAAAAAACACAACGCGTCAATTGTACCATTAGCCAATGTATCATCTGTGATTGAAGTCCCTCGTAAGAAGCAAAAGGGAAATGTAGTATCAGTTTCTGAGATGCACGATATTTTGGTCAAGAATCGTGCTTCTTCGCATTCAATGGTATGGAAATTTTGACATGCGTGTTTTGAACTTGTTACGCTGATTTTTTGTTGTTTTACTACAATTTGACGTATGTTTATGTATAGAAACCATGGTGGCCTTCAAGAACTGATCAAGAATTACTAAAAGCAAGGCTGCAAATTGAGAATGGTTCTTTTGATAAAGATGATGATAACCTTTATCCTTCCGTGTTCCGAAATATTTCCATTTTTAGAAGGTAACTATAACTTAATATTACTGATAGTAATTCCTTGTACCGTTAATTTACTTGCCCCTTTTGTTAGTAATGAAAGTTATCGAATGTAGGAGCTACGAATTAATGGAAAAAACTTTAAAGGTTTCATCTATAAAGAAGGAGAAAAACCGATATTCCATCAGCCAGAAGCGGTTATGAAAGGAATATATGCCTCCGAAGGATGGTTTATGATGCAAATGAAAGCAAGCAAAATATTTGTTACTAAAAACCCGAAAAAAGCTCATTTGTTCTACATTCCTTATAGCTCGAAAATGTTGAAAGCAACTTTATCTCCTAACTCTTATGATCGCAAAAGTGTAGTACCGTATTTGAAGAATTACATTGATACGATTTCAACTAGATATAGCTTCTGGAATAGAACTGATGGGGCTGACCATTTTCTCGTTGCCTGTCATGACTGGGTAAGATATGTGTTCCTCAGTTTCGACCCATTTGCTTATAAATGGGTCGATTTAGGTTGTTTCAAATGGGTCAAACAAGTTAAAAGTCGGCATAGGTATAGTTTTAATCCATACAACCTCCTAAATCATTTTTATGCAACTTAACGATTAAGTTTATAAGTTATATTGTTTTTTCAAGAATAACTAAGACATTTATTTTATCGATTTTTTTAGACACTCGACAAAAAGTGTTTCCGGGTCAATTAGACCCAACCTGTTTCGACCTATTAGGAAATAAATGGGTCAAGTATTATTTTTAGCTAAATCGGAAACGGGTCAAATGGGTTGAAAGTGACCCATTGTGTATTTTTAGTGCTTGTTAAATTTGTGATCCTATAGACTGACTTCGTTTTACTTTATATTAAACTTTCAAGGCAGCAGATGAAACAAGACAGTTCATGAATACTTGCATACGAGCCATTTGTAACACAGACATCGAAAAAGCTCAGTTCGAATTAGGAAAAGACGTTTCTCTTCCTGAAACAAACGTCCGTTACCCTCAAAACCCATTGCAAAACCTAGGAGGTAAACCTGTTTCCAAACGCTCCATTCTCGCCTTCTTTGCAGGCAAAATGCACGGTTACCTCCGTCCAATCCTCTTACGCCACTGGGAAAACAAAGATCCCGAAATGAATATATTTAAAAAACTCCCAAAAGTCAAAGACAATAAAAACTATATCAACTATATGAAAAACAGCAAGTTTTGTATTTGTGCTAAAGGTTCGGAAGTCAACAGTCCGAGAGTCGTGGAAGCTATTTTCTACGAATGTGTTCCCGTGATTATATCTGACAATTTTATCCCGCCTTTTTTTGAATTTTTGGATTGGGAATCGTTTGCGGTTTTTGTTCTTGAGAAGGATATTCCAGATTTGAAAAAGATTCTTCTTTCGATCAACGAAAAAAGGTATTTGGAAATGCATCAGAGGGTGAAAGAGGTACAACAACATTTTCTGTGGCATGGTAAGCCGATTAAGTATGATATTTTTCATATGATATTACACTCGATTTGGTATAATAGAGTTTTTAGAGTAAATCCGAGGTGATCAAGTTGTTTGTTTGTCGATATATACAGTCTTGAATCCTCGATGTACCTAAACCAGCTAGGAAATGATCAAATACATTAGTTCTGTTCCGAAATGGATATTTCGTTATAAGCATTTCAGTGTAATTCTTCATGAAGTGAATCAGACTATTTAGACTCTTCGAATGAGGAACATATAAATTTATCTAGGGTAATGTAAACTTTGAGTGTTCGCTCCATTGTCGCTCCATTACCTCATAACTCATGCCATCCGGGAAAAAAAAAAAAGAAAAAAAAAAAAAAAAAAAAAAAAAAAGAAACCGGTTACCTGATGATAACCTTGAAATAAACTCGATTGTAAAAGAAAATGAAACTTTAGTCCTTTAATAACAAATTAAAAAGTATAGTAACCTTAATTGATAACTTAATTGATAACGAGCGTAAGCATCATGACTCTTTTTGTGCGTTTCGTCCTATATTATATTTTGTAATTGTAAAGTAGGTTATTATAGATTTTCTTTAGTAAAGTAACCAATGGAAAAAGAAAAGCTAAGAGCATACGGTATGATAATCACGATTGTGGAATTACTTTTGGCTGATGAGCCATTGGCTAATAAAAAATATACACATGTCACATGCTAAGATTCTAACGACTTTTTTTCACATTATAATAAATAAAAACCATTGGCAATTAAAATATGAATTTATTTTGGACACATGTAAAGTTATAACATGACCAATTTGCACCAATTTCCCACCTTTATTTTCTCAATTATGACTTCATTTCACACACTCAAATCATACACTTTTTTATGTAATTTAGATCAGATCTAAAAACTCATCAATACATCTAAAAACTCATTAATTTCCATTTTGAGTCGGTAAATGTTTTCAGCATGAAATGCACGTAGCGTAATTTAAAGTCTCTTAACACTCTTGCATATGTTGGAATCAGGAAAGCATTCTTGGATTTTGTTGAAGCTTCAACATTAACTGTTTTCTAAGCTATTCGAGCTTAAGTTCGGATTTTATAGTTTATACCATTTGATCTACATGGATTATGGGTTTCTTTACTCTCTATATGGAACGAAAACTATGAAATGGATTTGGCTATTCGGAATCACATCCGTTGTTGTAATCACTCTTCAACAAACTTATTCGTCTTATGGACAAAATAATAGTTTCAAGTCACACGATTTGAAAGACTCGTATTCGAACGTTAACATATCAATAATAAGTAGTAAGGTCCCTCCAAGAGACACCGAAACAAAAAATGATTCCACAAGAAATGGAACATCAAAGGCGAAAAAGGAGACTTTGCAAGTAATGTCGATTTCAGAGATGAATGATTTGCTTCAGAAGAGTCGCTCTTTACCTCATTCGGCCGTAGGTATATGACTTAAATTTACATGAAAAGATTGTCCATAATATGTTCATGTTCTTGATTATGTTTCGTGTTCTTTATGACAGCCAGCTAATTTGCCTACATTGGTCGATAAACAACTACTTGAAGCAAAATCACAAATCGAGAACGCTGTTATCACAAACACTGATACAGAGCTTTACGCCCCAATTTATCGGAATGTTGCCATGTTTAAAAGGTAACATTTATATGAAATACCTCTTTATAACGATTGAACAATATAAGTAAACTGTATGATGCAGAACGCAAGTAATGTAAGGACATAGTGTATAACGTACGATATAAGAGAAAAAAAGTTATGATATTATACAACGTAGGCCTTTAGAGGGGCAAATTGGGTTGTTTTTCGCGGGTTGTTTGTCATGCTCTCACTGTTCCATTAAATAATCGGATTTCAGGAGTTATGAGATAATGGAACGGGTGCTAAAAGTTTACATTTACAAAGATGGAGAAAAGCCGATTTTCCATGATTGGATACTAGAAGGAATATATGCTTCTGAGGGTTGGTTTTTGAAGCTAATGGAAGCAAACAAACAGTTTGTGACAGAAGACCCGAATGAAGCACATTTGTTTTACATACCTTTTAGTTCAAGGCTGCTTCAGTTAACGCTATATGTTCCTCATTCGCATAGTCGTGATAATTTGATTCAGTTCATGAAGAACCACACTGAAATGCTTATGACTAAATATCCGTTTTGGAACAGAAGAAACGGGTCAGATCATTTCCTAGCTGGTTGCCATGATTGGGTATGCCCTTCTTTATTTACATCGGCGAAAATGGTATTTTGGTCATTTTACCTACTATCGTATTGTCACCGTTTTGTAGTCTACAAGATTTCTGTAAAACAAAGGTATTTTAGTCACTTTACTTACTATCGTTTTCATATTTTCTCAGGCCCCGGCTGAAACAAGAGGACGTTTACTGAATACCACAAGAGCCCTTTGCAATGCCGATATTCAAGCAGGTTTCAACATAGGAAAAGACGTTTCACTTCCAACAACATATGTACGGTCTGCAAAAAACCCTCTTAAAAATGTTGGAGGCGAGCCACCATCTAACAGATCGATCCTAGCCTTTTTTGCAGGATACATGCACGGGTTTGTTAGGCCTGTTTTATTATCCCATTGGGGAAACGATACTGACATGAGAATATTCTCCCGAATGCCTCATGTAAAAGGTAACAAAAACTACATTGACCACATGAAAACAAGCAAGTATTGTATATGTGCTCGAGGATTTGCAGTGCATAGCCCGAGAGTTGTGGAGTCGTTGTTTTTCAATTGCGTCCCCGTGATTATATCAGATAATTACGTGCCACCGTTTTTTGAGGTTTTGAATTGGGAATCATTTGCAGTATTTATATTGGAGAAGGATATACCAAATTTAAAGAAAGTGCTTCTTTCGATATCTCATGAGAAATATCTTGAGATGTACGAGAGAGTGAAAAGGGTACGCGAACATTTCTTTTGGCATTCTGAACCTATTAAGTATGATTTGTTTCATATGATTCTTCACTCTGTATGGTACAATAGAGTTTTCGGTATAAATATAAGTTAGAGGTATAAAAAACTGTAAAAGAGGTAACCACGGCCAACATAGGAGAGGAAAATCACGTAAACAACAGACATGGAGACGCGGTCTATGAGTTCTAGATACCCGATAGACGATAGACGTGCTGCAAATTACCTGTTTAATATGTGAAAATGCTTGTAGTGTAATACAAAAGATGTATGCAACTTATAACTTTGTATTATTAATAATCTATATAGGAATTATTTGTATTTTTATTTTCTTAGTAAAATATTGTGTTTTGTTTCCAGGAGCAGCTCATAAGGCAATTTGAAAATTAGAGAAACTGTTACTAAATGTGAGGGGTGTAGGTTCGATTTTCATCGACTGCATTCCTTACCAGCTCCAAACGAGTAGTTTATAAAAATAAAAAAAAATATCTTGTGTTTTAACTTTTTAGCTGTAAAGTTATATTTGGGCTTTATAAGCTCAAATATATGGAGTTTGCGAACCGTCTCCCCGGGGTTATGGTTAAGATAGAAAATTTATGCATTTATTACGTGTACACGAACCGTCAAAAGGTAACTGCCTAAAAGCCGTCAGAAAACTGGCACCCACATACAAGGGGTTATGCTTTATTATTTAACTTATAACCGTTTAACCGCTCTTAAACATATCCAATGACTATATTTAATATTTTCCTAAATATATGGCTGAAAACATTAATGGGCTTAATGTGAAATATATAGCCCATAAGCCTTTTCAACTTATAAACCATCTATCCCAGATTTTTGAAATTCTTCCTTTTAAAAAAATAGGTTCATGATATGTTGTTTGATTAATTTGGGATTGTTTAGTAATAAATTATCAAGTTATGTAAAGATTGAAATTGGTATTGAAAATCTACAAGTAGTTTCAAATGATGTAAAAAGCTAAACTATAAAGATAACCAACTTTGGCATAAAATGAAAACAAGAACGTTTTTGAACTTGAACGGATGAAGTCAGATTTTTTTTTCAAACGAAGAAAGTAAAGGTACTGAGCACGGTTTTATGTGTTATGTTCCATGATTCAGATTTGTTAGACTAATTTTTATAACGGCAAAATTTAAATAACGACCTCAACTTAAAATTTAATTGTATTGTAACAAAATTGGAATACTATCTCAAACTGTTTCCGCCCCTCATATGATGAAATAAACTAACGTAGCACATAAATAAAGGTCTAAATTGGCTCACTTGAAGCCTCATAATTAATTCCTCGCTGCTAAAAAGTTATGATTATTGAAATTTATAATTATTTTCGCAGTATTTCATAAATGAGTTCACCAACACATCAATATATCTAATCGGCCATCATGGGGTGTAATTATTGTTAATGTTAAATGTAAACCCGAAACTTATTGATAAAAACATCAAAGTTTACAAATAACATAAGGCGTGGCGTGCAATATGAGTAAGCCTTAAGTTTTGCAAGAAAGGCGAGACATAACGTTTTTCAAAGCGTGACAAAGCGGCAAAAAAAATTAATATATTTTATAATTTTATATATACTTATATATATATTTTTACTATTATTAAGTTATATAAATATCAATAAATTATCAAAAAGTCTGTTTTAACATTTAAGTATATATATTCTAAGATATAGTCACAAATTTACAATCAAATATTTTTATAGCCATTTTTAACTATTTTTAAACATTTTTTTTTCTTTATTTTATTTTCATAACGCGTTACAAAAAACTCGCGTTAAGGCGCGCCATGGGACGCCAAACATCTCACAAAAATTATATTGTCATAATGTCATTTATTGATATATTGATACACATATAGATAAACTTTTACTACAAGTAAAAAAAGGTGTCGTTAAACTTCAAAAAATCATGTAGAGTGACACAAAAAGTGTTCGAACAAACATTCGACTTTTTGTGACGAGATTATTGCTTAACAGTGAAATTCAAAAATATATTTTTACCCACACCAATTAAAAGTGTTGCAGACTAATGACACTTTTCATAGTGTCACTAAAACCCCATCACTATGTCAATGTAGAATTAATTACATGCTTTAAGTCTACTAATAAAAAAAATTAACTTGACTAATTTCTTTGTTGACACATATGTGGTTTGTTATCCGTATGTTTTTTTTTTCTTCCTCTTCGAAAAGACACACATTTAATTTCCGTATCCCACACTTGTTAGATTTCACGAACCCATCACTTTCCGAACGTCTATATTTCCTGCGACATAATGAAAGATTGATGTATGCATGTCATTAGTGAATCTTTTATGTTAGTCGTGTTGTTAGCATCATCGTTGAAAAGTTTGTGTATGTGAGAGAGCAGGCAATGTGGGTATGAATTGATTGATAGTTACACAAAGTGTAAGAGTACATCTAGCCCATTTCATGTTTAGCGTCGGCAAAACACCAATTCTTAGTGATATAGTTGGTTCCATATTGAACTTGAGGCTTGCCTCAATGGTTATCAGTTGTCACCTTTGTGCGGGAAGTCACGAGTTCGAAACCTAGTACTGGGGTAGGTGACCTCACAGGAAGATTTTTTACCAATTCTTGTGGCTCTTTCAACATGGGTGTTTTAACGGGACAAAGACTCCGTGCAGGATGGGTCGGTCGGTCACAAAAGTGACATGGGTTTAAGATGGTCGCCAATAAACTTTTTTTTGTTGTTGTTGTTGTTTCCATAGGAGTTAATACATGGTTGTAACATTTTAAGGATAAAAGAAGAAATGATATATATGCTTGAAGATAGAGAGATAGATCTAATAATACATGTCATTAATCTATGATAGTGTGAGTAAATTGTCCCTTCATTCAGACAAATGAATGAATAACACAATGTTATTAAATATTTCTTTAGCTCTATGTATCATTTCACTATTTAATATGGAACGACATCATCGACCATTCTCACTCCTATCATGAGGTCATATGTTTACGTAAGGTGAATCGGTAACAGGAAAAATAAAAGTTGGACTAGTACAAACGCGTTGCATTAATTGATGATCAGATATAAAGACGAGAAGATGATTTGATAAAATATTCTCTTTCGAAAGATAAGTGATAGAGAAATATTGAATGAGCTAACTAGAACAGTAAGAGAGGACATAGATTCTTGACAAAACACATGATTTTATCATATGCAATCAAGGTTATAGATAACATAAGGCGTGATGTGACGGCATGAGTAAGTCTCAAGTTTTGCAAGAAATGTCGAGACATTGCGTTTTTCAAAGTGTTTTTTTGCCGTCACGCCTAACAAAGACGTCTTACATGTTTTCGTAACTTTCTCGTCACGCCATGGCGCGCCTTGACGTTACCATAACGCGTTATTTAGAATATGCAATACAATCAATTTGATTCTACACTAATGTAACCAAAAAAATATAGAATAAAGTATTGCATATGACGGAAGCAAATCTGCAGAAATGTTAATTTGGAGTGTTGAAGAAAAGTGAGTAACAGTTGAGTTGTGGGACTTGAGTCCGAGATGACCATTCAGGGTCCAAATTATGGGGAACCACACATAATGTTAGGATTCTTCATACAGCCACATGCCCTAATGTTGTACATGGTCTTCCATCAAAGGGTGGGGTGGGATGGGGTACCATATTCAGACTTTTGTTTTCATGAAAAATAAATTAATCCTATTTTATGAGCTCTCGTCTAGTCTCGTAAAAGGAAATTATGTAACAAAACAGTAAAAAGATATTAAAGAAGATTTTAACTATTGATATATTGTTTAACTGAATATAATGTGTTAATACTAAAAAAATAGTTTTTAGTAACGACCTTTTTAGTGACGAAAATTATTTGGTCAGTTATAACCTTATATAATTACCACTAAAATAATTGTAGTAAACATAATTAGAGACCAAAAAGTACATTATTTGGTCTCTATAAAATTACCCACGGACCTTTAGTGACTTCAAAAAAATTAGTGACCAAATATTTTGGTCTAATATTTTTGATTAGTCATTTTTCGTCACTAAAGGTCTGTGTCTAATTTTGTTTAGAGACCATATACGGTTTTTTTTTTTCCTGTCTCTAAATTTGTTTAGTGATTTTATTCAGTGATCATTATTTAATAGGGACTAAATAAGGTTTATTAGTAACCAAATAATTATGGTCATTAAAAAAAATCGTCATCAAAGACCAATTTTCTTGTAGAAGTTGTTTTGATTGCTTGGAAGTTGAAAACTACTAACCATTTTGGTCTTCAATTTGTGGTTAATAGCTTCTATGATTGATATCCTAAAGTTTGACAAGGAAAATGGTTAAATCTTACATTCCTATAAAAGTAAAGAATAGTTGTAGAAAGGTGAAAGTTCAGTCTGAAGATCGAATAGACTGTATCGTTTATAAACACCAGAAGTTAGGATACATATGTTAGATTCACCCACAACGCATTCGGGTGTGAGATACTTTGCATCTATATAGGCAGTTGCCTTGAAAGCCTATTCTGATGGCGAGCAATTACGATGTATACTAAATGGGTCAAAAGTATTAGAGTGGTGCATTAGCCCAGACTCGAAATGTGAAATTTATTCTGTTAGATTTATATATGTTTTTTTGGTTAAATTATAGTTTTATTCTATACTTCGAGCTTTCGTGATTTTCAAGCCCCTCAAACTGCCGGAGAATATTAGAATAGTGTTGACCACAACCCACAGGTCGGGTTTGGGTCATATCTAATAAAAAGATAATGATAATGTGTTAGTGACTTACTTTTTCTCGTCATTAAAAGGTTTTGAAAATATTACATAAATTATAACATAGTATGCAAGTATATATTCGAAATAGATCATTAGTTTTTTTTGTTTCTTTTTCTAATTGAACTAGCTTCGGCTATTTGAATAAACCTCGTCAAGCTTCTCAATATGTATCAAACATGTGACAGAAAAGTTCAACCAAGCGGTGACTTTAGCAGGACCCTTATGAACAGTTCAAAACGGCATAATTTATTCCAAAACGTCATTACACCTCCCACAAATGTTTATCTTCCTATATGGAAATTACTACATTTGCCTTGACATATATAAAACTCTGTCCACTAAAGTTAATTGTCGGCATCGTTTTTCTTTGGCAAAATTGGTATTTTTATTCTTCTTAATTTCAACGATTGTGTTTTGTGTTATCGTGAGAATGCTATAAAATGTCAAGTACAATGGTTAGGTTTACTAATCACTTTTATAAGTAATGGGAATATTCCCTTATGAATACATAATCTGACTGATGGATCGTCTTAGTCAGTATACGTCCTTACACAATAACAAAAATTATTAGTATAGTAGTGACTCAGGATGGGCCTTTTCGGTTCTTCTACAACCGTTGCTTGCATTGTCTATAGGTACTATCTAAATAATGCTTAAACACTTTAAGAGTATGACGGTGAGAACGCAGAAAGGTTGTCTAGAGAAGAAAAGGACACACATTATGTGGATGGTATATATCATTAAGCATGTGCTTCGTTTATTTGATGATTAGATCACTGGTTTTTTTTTGGTTTTTTTTTTTTGCAATCACATAAAATCTTGACTATTGAAAGAAATATTAGACGATAGCCCGTATGGTACTCAGATAGGCATCTTGGCTCTAGGTTTGGTTGGTTCCATTCTCTTTATATATGTGTTAATGGTACTAGTTATGGATCAATCAAAAAATGTGAAAAGCTTTAGGAAATACGTATAACAGTATAAACATTCAGATATAGGTTGTAACTGAACACATGGCAGATTTATGTGTAGGATGTTTAAAAGCCACCAAACCCAGTTAAGGTAATAACTTATGATCGTTTGAAGTTGGGACAACTTTCCAACTGCAACTAACTCGGGACACCCGTTCCTAAGATGTTCGGCAGAACCACACTCGTAACACTTATCCCTCTGGGCACGGCAAAATCTATCAGTGTGTCCTAGCTTCTTACACTTCCCACATTTCCAACACTTCACCTCCTGAGCATGATGATTACCACACCGTCCACACTGCTGATACGTACCCCGGATCTCTGGAGTCGATCACCACCCGACGAATATTCTGTCTCCTAGTTTTCTTCCATAATTTACCATGACGAGAGCTACCACTTCGTTTCTTTCCGAAATTATGCTTAACTTCAACTGTCGGTAATCCAACATCGCTACTCTGTAACGTGCTATCCCTGATCTGGGCGACAATAGTGGGTATCAAAGCTGCTAACTGCTCGGCGACGAGCTGACCGATGTCTGTTGTCATATCCGTTTCTTCATCACTGACTTCCACACTCGGAGTCGTGTTACAAATTCTCGCGCTCGGGCGACCATGTCTCGCTGACCATCTCGTCGCTGTCGCCTTCACAGGCGGCATCGTTCTGAAACTAAAAAGAAAGAACCCGATAAGCAAAATGTGTGTAACACGAAGGGATAAGGCCAAGTGCTAAGAATAACAAAAACGAAAATAAGCACATAAGGCAAAATGGTGCACACATAGCAAATTAGAGAAAATCGATTTGAAAAGCCTACGGTCATAGTCCAAGTGATTTCCTTCATAAAGCCACTTGGTTCGCTATAACCATTGGCTCTGATACCAATTTCTGTAACACCCCGCTAAAAGCGGAACGCAGAGTGTTCCAGTTAAAGATATCAAGAGTCAAGGATTACAACATTTACAACCAATAAACAAAACATCGGAATATATTAATCATGCCAAAGGTTTATCAAATACAATACCAAGTCAAAAGTGACCAAACGTCAAATACAAATACAGATCAATGTCATAAGGTGGATCATAAATGAATTACATCAACATAATGAATTCCAAATACAATAAATAGATGATCCCAAAATAAGCAAGGCATGATCAAAATAAATCCTCAAACTCCTGAAAAAGCGTTTAAAACGACATCAACACAATGTTGGTGAATTATTCGCAATATGTAAATAAAAGTTGACCCAATAAAAGATTTGATAAATATAGTAAGTTTCAAATAGTATATCTTGAAATCATAACCTAAGTGTGAGTATGATACCTAGATTAAGCATACACTGAACCTGACCACATTGTATCCCCTGTCCTAAGGTGATGGTAAACCAAAGGTAATAATCATACGGTCATAACATCCACTCATAGGGATATCCTATTGAGCAATGAGGGTAGGCCGATCCCATATAGATCTATATATATGTACCGTGGGCAATAAGCTAACAAGTGCATAAGGGGGGCTTAACCAAGCCTAAAAACCATCTAATCTGAGGTGATACTGATACACTAGGCATACAAGATATACATTCATTTAAACAGTTCAAAATACGCTTTCCAGCCCAAAATAGTAAGAGAAAAGGGGCTACGAATAACTCACAAAATAAGCTCGGCAAGAGATCGGGTAATAATCAATATGAAGCTAATAGTCCGCCGCCTAAGTGCCCTAAATCAATATAACAAGTCTAAGTATCTCAATAACACAGTTCGGTTTAGCCTTGTCGGTTAAGTTTAATGATTAAGATTTAATAAAGTATTCCAACGATTTCCAAGTCGAGTCGTGATGACGGTTCAAGGTGACGATGTTCCGCGCCGTCAAGGACGATAGGAAGATATCGATAAGTTTCACGTCATAATGACTTTTAGAAAGGAATAACATTCCGAGCCGAACTTGACTAACAGGAACGTCGATGGAAAGGAATACCGTTACCAAAGTTTATTGAAGTCAACCAAAGTCAACGTCGAAGATGTTGACTTGGTCAAAGTCAAAGATGTTGACTTGGTCAAAGTCAAAGATGTTGACTTGATTAAGGTCAAAGTCAACAATTGGATGGAAAAGTCAAAATTAAAGATATTGATTTAGATTAGTCAAAAGTCAACAATTTTGAATAAAAGTCAAAGTCAATGTTTTATAGAAAAGTCAAAATTGATGATTTTTAGATTGAAATATAACTTTGACCATTTAAGAGTAAAAATACTTTGATTTTCAGAATAGTAGAGTGAAAATGATTGATGATGGTTTGAATGATTTTCCGGAAAAGTAAATAAACGTTTGATTACATATTCTCGATTAAAGTTTAAGATTGCGATATGTCTTTGAGTCCAAAGACGTTAGTTTGGCTTATATGATACTTTTATACATAATAAGTTACTGATATAAGTTTAAAGCCAAAATACGTTACGAGTCTAGGTTGAACGTTTAAACGAAAAATGACGATTTTGAGGACAGACCCTTGGTGCTGCGCACCAAGGGGGTGGTGCTTAGCACCGAGCAATTTTGCAACTTTACGAAATTTACGTTTTTGTTGCTAACTGTTTCGCTTGACGTTTTGAGGTAAAAGTGTAAACTGATCAAATGTTAGTTTAGGTTCATTTAGCATTTACCAAGTGTTATATATGTCTAAATGTGTGGTTTTACATATATTTATCATAAAATACGTTATTTTCGGTAAATATCTTATCTTTACATATTTTATTCGTTTTAAGTCCAAAGTTTCTGAGATTGATAGGTGTTGGTCTAATATATTAACCTAACCATTTTCAAGGCTTTAAACCGAATTTAAAGGTAAGGAAAAGAAAAGATAAGAGGTTAATAATATTTTACCGATTTCACCCGCAAGACGTGTCGATTATTGATACTTGCAAGGATTTCGGAAAGAGAGACTTTATGATGGTGGTGGTGAGGAGGTAAGGAGCTCCAAAATACCAAAAATCCATCATTAGTATAAGTCTCAAAAAGTAATGGAAAGAAATAGAGATTTTTCGGAGAAACTTTCTTACCAAAATACGTTATGGAGTTCTCTTCATAAGATAGTCAACTCCATGCGTGGTGGTAGAATTTTATGAGGAAGGGAAGACTTCCATTCATTGTAAACATAAGATGTATGTTAGAAGTTTCCCAAATAGAAAGGAAAATATAGAAGTTTGGAGAGTTTTACATACCAAAACTAATATGTCGGTTTTCAAAGAGAGTCACCGAATTCCTCCATCTTCAAGGTTATCACCGGAAGTAAAACTTGGTAAGACAAAGGAAATAAGATTATGAGTTAGAAACTCTAAGTTTAATGGAAGAAAAGAGAAAGAAATGAAGAAAACTCTTAAGAAAACACTTACCGAAATGTATGAATGGAAGGTTGGTTGCAAGAGATAACTTCTCTACTCTTCTCCCTTGGATTCTCACTTCATTTGTGGGGTAAAAAGCTCTAAGTTCTCTGGAATGTTTGAGAGAAAAAGAGAGTTTGGTGAGAGTGAGAATGAGAGGGAAAAGTGTTTAGGTGAAAAGATGTAAACTTGCAAATTTGGAAACATAGGAGTTGTGAACCTTCTCGAGATCCACAAACTCACTTTTCAAGCCCAAATAAGGCAATTTACAGAAGGTTTCACGTGAATAAAGTTGCAGAATCTCAAGGAATTGACTCACAAGGTCGAAATTGGAATTTAGCCATTTTTGGCCTGGTGCTGCGCACCATGTCTCTGGTGCTGCGCACCGGGGACTTTTTTGGACCATTCCGTTATCTTTTCGTTAAAGGACCAGATTTGTAACAGATTCCGTTAGTTCTCCGTTAAAGGACTAACTTTGTAACAGATTAAGTTAGAGGACTAACTTTGTAACAGATTAAGTTAGAGGACTAACTTTGTAACAGATTAAGTTAGAGGACTAACTTTGTAACAGATTAAGTTAGAGGACTAACTTTGTAACAGATTAAGTTAGAGGACTAACTTTGTAATGAAATTTCGAAATAATGATTTTCTTAACCGACGATTATGGCGTAAACGCAATACTTTAATAACGTGAGAATACTAGATATTAGGCACTTAGGTGATTCTAAAGCTTCCGTCTCGAGAGACAAAGTAATAAAACACATAAACCCGACTCAAATGCATAAAACGTGAGTAAAATATAAAGCGAAATGCAAGGGTCCAAATCATTGCGAATAAAAGAATAAATGTCGGTAAAGAATAATAACTCGAAAAGACGAGTTGTCACAGCATCCCCCAGTAAAAAGGAATTTCGTCCTCGAAATTCTACTGAACACTGCTGCTAGCAAAGAGATGTGGATACTTCTTCTGCATCTCGTCCTCTTGCTCCCATGTAAACTCGGCTTCAATCTTGGGGTTCCATCGGACCTTCACTATCGGAATCCGGCTCCGCTGTAACTTCTTGACATCTTGGTCAACAATCTCCACCGGCTCCTCTATCACATGAAGCGAGTCATCCAACCGTAGTTTCTCCAGTGGTACAATCAGGGTCTCATCAGCAAGGCACTTCTTGAGATGCGATACATGAAATACGTTGTGCACACCGCACAACTCAGGTGGCAACTCAAGTCGATAAGCCACTGGACCAACACGGGACAAAATCCTGAAAGGACCCGTAAAACGTAGACTAAGCTTGCTGCGTTTCTCAAATCGAAACACACCCTTCCACGGAGAAACTTTCAACAACACCATATCCCCAACCTGAAACTCCAAAGGTCTCCTACGCAAATTCGCGTACTTCTTCTGACGGTCTCGGGGGGCTATCAAACGGTCCTGGATCCTGAAGATCTTATATGTCGGCTCCTGAATCAACTCGGGACCTGAAATCTGACTGTCTCCTACCTCGGCCCGACATATTGGAGATCTACACTTCCTACCGTAAAGAGCCTCAAATGGAGCGTAGTTGATGCTGGAGTGGTAACTATTATTATACGAGAACTCGACTAATGGTAAGTGTCGATCCCAACTCCCACCAAAGTCTAACGCACACGCTCGAAGCATATCCTTCAATGTCTGAATAGCACGCTCACTCTGATCATCAATCCGAAGATGGTAAGAAGCACTCATGTCTAATCTGATACCCAAAGCTCGTTGTAAAGACTGCTAAAACCTCGAAGTAAATCATGCATCACGGACCGAAATTTACGTATACTGGAATACCATGTCTATCCACGATCTCGTCGATGTACAATCTAAATAATTTCTCTACTCGGTGTTCTTCACGAATAGGGAGAAAGTGCGCTGACTTAGTCAGTTGATCGACGGTAACCTAGATGGTATCATAACTTCCTGCTCTACACCCCGGACAAACTCCTCACTCTTCTGGGTCAATTTAGTCATAGGCGAGGCTATCTTCGAGAAATTCTCGATGAACCGACGATAGTATCCTGCTAAACCCAAGAATGACCGGATCTCGGTGGGTGTCTTCGGAGCGACCCAATCTCTAACGGCTTCAATCTTGGCAGGATCAGCGTGAATGCCCTCACTGCTGACCACGTGGCCAAGAAACTGAACCGCAGATAATCAAAACTTGCATTTCGAGAACTTAGCATAGAGTTTCTCCTGTCTACGCAATTCCAACACTAGTCTCAAATTCTCCTCGTGCTCTTCCCGGCTACGAGAATATATCAGAATGTCGTCAATGAAAACGATCACGAACTTGTCGAGGTAAGGACGATATATACGGTTCATCATGTCCATGAAAGCTGCAGGCGCATTCGTAAGACCGAAAGGCATAATCAAAAACTCGAAGTGGCCATAACGCGTTCTGAAGGCGGTCTTCGGAATGTCCTCCTCCTGCACTCTCACCTGATGATATCCGGATCGTAATTCAATCTTCGAAAAGAAGCAAGAACCCTGAAGCTGATCGAACAATTCATCCATACGCGGCAAAAGGTACTGGTCCTTCACTGTCAGCTTACTTAGCTCTCTGTAGTCTATACTCAATCTCATAGAACCATCCTTCTTCTTCACGAAGAGTATTGGCGCGCCCCACGGAGAGAAACTCGGTCTAACAAAGCCTTTATCCACCAACTCCTGAATCTGCTTCGAAAGCTCTAACATCTCCGAAGGTGCCAACCGATAAGGAGTCTTCGTCACCGGCACTGCTCCAGGAACCAAGTCTATACGGAACTCCACCTATCTGCTAGGGGTAAACCAGGTAATTCCTCTGGAAATACATCGGGGAAAATCACTAACCACTGGATTCTCCTCAATCTGCTAAGTGGAGTCTTTCTTCACAAGGTGTGCAAGAAAGAGTGTGCGATC
>CAJVGC010000508.1:56900331-57070706 GCA_910822075.1 Senecio squalidus | reverse complement strand
GTGTGCCGGCGACGTGGCTGCGGACAGCCGGCATATAGCCGGCCCTTGTGTGCCGGCGCTTTGAGGTTTTGTCAGCCGGCATATAGCCGGCCCATGTGTGCCGGCGACTTGAGGCGTGACAAGCCGGCATATAGCCGGCCCATGTGTTGCCGGCGACTTAAGGTTTGGACAAGCCGGCATATAAGCCGGCCCATGTGTGCCGGCGACTTAAGGCTTGGACAGCCGGCATATAGCCGGCCCATGTGTGCCGGCGACTTGAGGGCTTTGACAGCCGGCATATAGCCGGCCCATGTGTGCCGGCGACTTGAGGCTTTGGACAGCCGGCATATTAGCCGGCCCTTTGTGCCGAGCGAAAAATTCTTTTGCTTTTTTTTTTTTTTTTTTTTTTTTTCTATATGTAACGGATGTCCTTTTTTGTTCAGGTGAGTTCCAACCAGAAGCGTCGGTTTTTCCGGTAAGTTATTTTGTTTTTTCCATCCTCGCAGCCTGAGTCTTATATTTATTTATTTGAATGTAACAGCTTGTTATAAAAAGCTAAAAATGGGCTTCCCGAAAAGAGAAAGAGGGTTAGGCAATGCCGTAGTGGCATTGATGATGTTAAGTTAGCGGATTTAATACCTTAGTTCTTTCAATCCTGTAGCGCCTACCACAGACCAACGTGCCACTGACCCTCCTTCAGGAAAGATTACTTTATACACTAACCTTCTCACCCATTCAAACCTTAGACTTCCATGTAGCTCCTTTTATGAAAGTGCTAAACCACTACAAAATTGGATTTGCCCAAATGCATCCTGTAGGTGCTGCTAAAGTTATAATGTTTGAGATGTTGTTGGTGGGTATGAAAATTGCTTGTTCTGTAGATTTGTTTAGGCAGTTTTATAAACTGTGTAAATCTAGGGATTGGTTTAGCCTAGAACAGAGAGAGAGAAGCAAAGAGTGGAAATTGATTGAGAATCCTCCAGATAGTCTTAAGAACTGGCGGTTTGACTTTATTCGTGGATAGATCGTTTATTAAGCTTTGGTCAAGTACCCTCTTTAGCTGGTCATCTAAGATACCCAACGGAGTAAATGAACTCCCCACCTTTCCGTTCCTAAGGTGGAGGCATATGCACGCCTCCGCCGTTGTCTGTGAGGTATAGGATATGCCCCGAAGGGGGGCTGGTCATGGCTGGAAATATTAAGGCAGGGGGAAAGAGGAGACGGTTCCTGTCATTGTGTCGAAGACACAAGAAACGTGGGTCTCTGTAAAATCCTTTTTTGTCTTTATTATTTCGTGAAGTCGATTGACATTTATATTGTTTCTTTCTTGCAGCTATGGGGGTTGCTAGATTTCTTAGTGGGGAATGAAGCATGTGAAGTAGAGGATCATTCGCCCGCCGTAGCTGGCCAGATGTACCAAGCAGCTGGTGTCGATGTCCCTAGTGTTTCTCCTACAGGAAGAGAGGGGCAGGGCCTGGAGGTTAGGCCTCGCTTCCAGAGAATGGAGATCTCGTAGTATCCCCTGCTGGTATTATTTCAAACCCTTTTTTCCTTTTTTTTTTTAGCCGGCAGCCGGCATATAGCCGCCCTGTGTGCCGGCGACTTGGTTAAATTGTTTAGCCGGCATATAGCATAGCCGCAGTTTTGTGCCGCGACCTGGCTTTGACAGCCGCATATAGCCGGCCCTTGTGTGCCGGCGCCTTTGGTTTATCAGCCGCATATAGCCGGCAGTTTTTGTGCCGGCGCCTTCGGTTGTTTAGCCGGCATATAGCCGGCAGTTTTGTGCCGGCGCCACGGGGGTTTTTTTTTTTTTTTTTTTTTTTTTTTTTTTTTTTTTTTTTTTGTCTAATAAATAATAGCTCTATATAACTGATGTTTTTTGTTTGTGTAGGTGATGATTTTGATCCCCATGGTTACATACTTGAAGAGCAGGATTCCTCTCGTCAGAGACAAGGTACTTATGAGTTATGAATATTTTTGGTTGTGTTAGTAACTAACTTAGTCTTTCTTTTGTGCAGTTGATTGGGAGATATTGGGTCTGACGATGATCACGAGCCATGCGTTGATGGTCCCATCTGTGTTAGGAAAGAGGCATCCATAAGTGTTGAGGATTATGAGCTTCCTACACCCAATGTTCCCTCTTCTCCACCTCTTGGAACAAATCTTGTAAGGGGCGTTACGGGGGCCTTCAATGGGCGCCCCATGGATCCACTATCATGGGCTTCTTCCTGCTTGTGGCAGTACTGTTCAGGCCTGCTGCGTTTGTTGGCACGCCATCTGGTCACGTTTTGTGCCTGCCTGGGTCCATTTTGTGTGGGTGACAATGGGCAAAACTGCTGGATCTGTCAGGGAGTTCATGGACAATGTTGTCCCCCCTCAACTTGTTATGCCAGTCAAAGCTGCAAGGAACTTCTGAACTGTTGGATGATGCTGATATGAGCCTTTTTCATGGCTTTATGGGACATATACTTGCTAAGCAACGTATATGTGAAGATCATGAAAAATTTGAAAGTTAATTATTCGGAATCTGAAGAAAGAGGTGGAAAGTATGGCTTGGTTAGGAAGATCTTGAGGCCGAACGTGAGATTGTTTCCAGCCGGGACAGGGAGATTAGTGATCTTTCTGCCAAGATGAGAAAGAGAGGGGATGGATTGGTAAGGAAGACGCAGGAGTATGAAGATATCCTGGCTGCCTAGGATAAGGAGTTGGCGACAGTGGCCAAGACTTTAGAGGTTGAGAGACAGGCAGTTTGAGTCTCATAGACAGCAACTTGATGCGGCCGTCCAGGGTAGAAAAGACCTTCTTGCTGTGTTTCCGGAGTTGTTCAAGCTATTACTTGATCATCCTGATGTGATGAATTTGATGTTGGAAGTTAATCGGGCTGCTCATGCATTTGGCAAACACATTGTAGGGACCAAGTTACGATCCGTTGCTGGGGATGCAGTGCTATCCTTTCTTGATCCTTTGGTAGAAAGTCAGATGCGAGCTGCCAATGCTTTGTTTTAAAAGAAAGATTTTCCTATTCTGGAGCGCATTGTCCAAGACTTGAACATTTCTATTGAGGATCTTCTTGCTATTGTTACACCACCATCAGTGTAGTTTTTTGTTCTTTTTTTATATGTTTGAACCTTTTCTTTTTCTGTTATGAATATCAGCTTTATAAGCTTTATGTTTTGGATATTTTGTTTGACTCTATGAGTGATTTTAATAATAAATGTTTATCCGTTGGATATTTGTCTTATTACTTGTTTGCTATTTAAGCGTATTATATCAGTGATATATTATTTGGTTAACCGTTTATTTGTATTACTCGCGAGGTATGTCGCTTCCCATAGGGAAGTGCTTATCTTTTCTCAAGTAGATGAAAAGACGTGTTTGCATGTTTTGGCTTAGACATGAGTGTCTTATTTGGCCTTATGCTTGTGATGTTTGAACAATGTTCAAAAAGTAGAAAGATAATGCAGTGCATAATTGGGATAATATCAGACCAAACGTTTATTATAAGGCATGGCATCCATGTCCTTGACAGAAATAAAGATAAAATGTCGACAAAAACAAGAAATATAGAATAAAAGCTTATCAGACCTTGATCTAGGTTTAGTTTTATGCATATCTAATCTTCAATCATGAAGATGTGACCTTCTGGCGGTCCTGGGGCGTTCAGTATCATCCCCCTTCTTTTGCCAGGCATACGTTTTCTGGGTTGGGGGTCTTGTTGGTTTGTTTTCTGGGCGGCTGGCACTAGATGTTCCAACTTTCCTTCGTCCAGCGCCCTTCTTATCTCTCCTTTTAATTCCCGACAGGCATTGGTGTCATGTCATGGTCTTCGTGAAATTCACAGTACCTGTTCATGTTCTTTGTGCCGGACCTGTGTGCCATTTGCGGTGGAGGTTTAAAAGTAGAGCCTACACGTTCTGTCTGCAGGATTTCTTTCGGGTTTTGTTGAGAAATGGCTCGGATGAAGTTTTGTCATAGGGGCTGAACCTTCTGTTGCCGCCGTTATCCCGTCTGTCATTTCTCCCTATCTTCCCTCTGTTGGTCCTGTCTACCTGACGCTGACCCCCGTTCCACGACTTGTCTTTCTTTCCAGCCACCCCTCTTGCCAAAGAAACAGTTTCCCTTGATCTTAAGAAGTCATAGGCTCTATCTGTCGCCTCTTTGAAGGTGGCGGGAGTCCTTTTTGCAAGTTTTTCCTGCAACTGACCAGGCAATAGGGAAAGGTGAAACCTGAAATTTGTTGGCTTTCTGGCAAACCTGGGATCTTCTGCATTCCTGTGTGTATCGCAGGATGAAGTCTCGCAAAGCTTCCCCTTCCTTCTGCCGGATTAGGTGGGCCTCCAGATGCGTCCTGCGTTGTTTCTTTTGTTGAAAGAATTGGTAGACAAATTTTGCCTTTAGATCCGCAAAGTCTCTAATGCCCCTTTCTGGAAGGCCAGCAAACCAATCTCTGGCGAACCCTTGCAACGTTCCTGGGAACATTTTACAGGCTACAGGGTCGACCCATTTTTCTGTCATGATGGCCTGCTCAAACAATGCCATATGGTCGTCTGGATCCCTTGTGCCGTCATAAGTGCCTACAATGGAGGGGACCTTCTGCTTGTCTGGCATCGGATATCTGGACACCCAGTCACAAAATTTCGAACTTACTATTGATACTGGCATAATAGCTTCTCTTGTCATTCCTCCTTCTGCTAGTTGCTGCAACAGTCGTAATAACTCTGAATTGGGATTTTGAGGTGGCACCGGTGTCGGCGCGTTCTGCCTCAGGCGATCCGCCAACTGTGTCAACAGGATATCTGTTTCGGATTGTTGGGGAATTACCTGTGGTGGTGCTGGCTGCAGAGATGCCAATAGTTGGGCCAGGAGGTGATTAGATGAGGTTGGTGCCGGGACCGATGCTGCTCCTTGGATATTCTGAAATGTTCCTTGAGTGCCGGGTTGGGATCCTGCTGAGGCAGACTGCCTAGGGGCTTCAAAGCCAGGAAGTTCTGGGACAGCCTGTCTAGAGGCCTCAGCGGCTTCTTCGTGCAGTGTTGAGGTACGAGCCATGGGGATCTGAAAACTTGGAACGTTTAGGGTTGGTATGGCAGATGCACTAGCTCCGGACACCCTTGTAGAATACAAAGGTCCAGTGGTTGTTGATCGATACAGGCGGGCAGGACCTGAATCCCCTAGTGTCCAATCCTCCAAGGCGGAAAAACCGTGCCTGCCTGTCCTCCCCATAGGACCTCTTTCAAACGTCATGTCTGTCTCCATGTCTGGTAAGAATGGACTGGATGGAATAGGCAATGAAACAAAGATACGAGGTGACGAAACAGTCGTTGGTATCAGGGTGGTACTCCCTTCAGCTTGGGATGTGGTCACAACAGTCACTGGGGATGAGGTCACAGTAGTCATTGGCGGTGGTGTGGTGGTAGTTACTTCTGGGGCTGAGGAAATTATTGGTGCAGAGTTCATGTCTTCCATGATGAAAGAAGAAGTGGATTAAAGAAATTTTTTTTTGTGAAAATCTGGAAATGGAGGTAAAACACCGTTGCTAAAACGTGTCCTACGGATGGCGCCAATGTTTGAGCAAGGATTGACAGGCTCAGTAACTTGGGTTAGATTGATCACTCTCTTGGCCTCCTGCTTAAGCAGTGCAAACCTAACAGACTCTTGGCGAGTCTAAGGTGGACAAGAGATTGATCGGAAAGGCTTGACGGAATATGATTAAGTACTCCGGTCAGTGAATATGTGAGGAAGATGATGAAGTTGTGGCCAAAACCTGAAGTGTTAAGTATTTATACCCAACACTTCCAGGTATTAACAACGTATGGCAATGATGACCATTTATGGATCATCAATGGGATTCTAATGGCCATTAACGTCTATGTTATTAATATGACCTTATTAATGCTCTGACGGTTACACTCAAGGATTAGGCTTGAGTGTCTGACTGGTAGAAGGTCAGGAGTATGGTACTGTGAGACGAACTCCAAAGCATCAGTTGGTCTAAACAAGTCTTTATACATGCCAGGCCATGAGTGTCGGACTGATCGGCGGATCTCCAGACACAAGGATGCTAAGTGCCGAGACGCAGCCGGGACACGGGCTTGGCTCCCGGACACTTTGCCGGGACACGGGCTTGGCTCCGACACTTTGCCGGGACACGGCTTGACTCCCGGACACTCTGCCGGGACACGGGTTGACTCCCGGACACTTTGCCGGGACACGGCTTGACTCCCGGACACTCTGCCGGGACACGGCTTGACTCCCGGACACTCTGCCGGGACACGGGTTGACTCCCGGACACTCTGCCGGGACACGGGTTGACTCCCGGACACTTTGCCGGGACACGGCTTGGCTCCCGGACACTTGCCGGGACCTGGCCTTGGCTCCCGGACATTTTGCCGGGACACGGCTTGGCTCCCGGACACTTGCCGGGACACGGCCTGGTTCCCGGACACGGGGCCAGGTGCTGGGGCCCTTTTCCTAGTCGCGGGCTTCTGGTGTCGGTTCTAGCCCTTTTGTCACATCTTAGTGGGCTTAATCCAAATGTTAGGATTGATAGGCTATAAATATAAGATATCATCTACTAACACTATCACTGCAGGGGCGTTTTTCATACCAAACGGCATCACCATGAACTCGTAATGACCATACCGAGTACGAAAAGCAGTCTTAGGTATATCATCTTCTCGAACTCTCAACTGATGATAACCAGAGCGAAGATCGATCTTTGAGAAATAGCAAGAACCCTGAAGTTGATCGAATAAGTCATCAATACGCGGAAGGGGATAACGGTTCTTCACAGTCAACTTGTTTAACTCCCGATAATCAATACATAAACGCATGGAGCCATCCTTCTTCTTAACAAAGAGAACAGGAGCACCCCACGGGGAGAAACTAGGACGGATAAAACCCTTATCTACCAATTCCTGAATTTGCTTCGACAACTCGAGCATCTCGGAAGGAGCCAAACGATACGGAGCTTTAGCAACAGGTGCAGCTCCAGGAATAAGATCAATACGAAAATCGGTTTGTCTCTGGGGAGGGACTCCAGGTAAATCTTCGGGAAAAACGTCAGAATACTCGCGAACAATCGGCACACCATCAATCTTTATCGCAGAGTCTTTCTTCACCAAGTGAGCAAGATATAAAGAACAACCCTGACGGACATACTCGCGAACCTTCAAACAAGAAATAACTTTAAGGCGTTTCCCGGCCTTGTCTCCATGTACAATCAACTGATCTCCATCCGGCTTCTGAATACGAATAAGCTTCTCATAACAGACTATCTCTCCTTTATGCTACGCTAACCTATCCATACCGACTACGACGTCGAAACTACCGAGTTTCATAGGAATAAGGTCGATGGCAAAAAGAATATCGGCTAAAACGAGGGAAATACCACGAATAATTTCTCTAACACAGGCACATCTACCATCAGCTATTTCTACCTCATAAGCAGGCTCTAAGGGACTAGAAGCACGGTTTACTAAGGGGCGAAAGTCACTAGAAATAAAGCTTCTATCGGCACCCGAATCAAACAGAATAAAAGCAGGATAATCGTCAACAAGAAATGTACCAGTGACTACGGTAGGATCCTGATGAGCTTCAGCAGATTCCATAGCGAAAGCTCGGCTCTTAGCAGGATTCCCTCTAGCACTAGTACCAGCACCAGGAGTAGGAAGGGAAGTAGATGATGCAAGCTTGGGGCACTGCTGACGGCGGTGACCCACTTCTCCACATTCGTAGCAAGCTCCAGCAGTTCTTTTACAAAATTGCTCAGTGTGGCCTAACCTCTTGCAGCGTTTACAAACCCAACACGCTACATTCGCCGCATGAGCACTACCACAAGTGTCACACTTAGGGCGCACGCCCTGATAACCAGTTCCAGCACCCGTCAACGCATACACCTGAGGACGTTGAGGTCTCTGATCTTGACTACGGCTTCTCTTCCTCGAATCACCCCCAATTCTTCTGTCAGATCGACCATAATCTCTTCGGTTTACCACCGGCTGTAGAGTACCAGCACGGATCGCACTTGCGGTCAGCCGACCAGCAATATCGACCGCACTCTGAAGAGTACCCGGATAGTTGGAGATAATGTGATCTCGCATAGTTTGGGGCAACCCATGAGTGAAGCGTTCAATCCTCTCATTCTCAGTGCGAACCAGACGAGGAGCCAAAACACATAGATCGTAGAAGCGATTCACATAACCACGATAATCAGCACCTTGCATGGTTAAGTTCCATAGCTCGTTCTCCAATCTTTGCGTCTCAGAAGACGGCACATACTCTTTCTTCATCAAAACCTTCAGATTCTCCCAAGTCATCAAGGTAATATCAGCTCGGCCTTTAACCTTCTTCACAGAGTTCCACCAAGTGAGGGCTTTACCCTGGAACAGATATGTAGCATACTTAACTCGGTTCTCATCGGCACATCCCGAGACATCAAATACCGACTCCATCCTCTCAAACCACTGCAGGGTAGCAACAGCATCTTCAGTACCCCTAAATTCAGTAGGTCTGCAGTCCAGGAAGGCTTTATACGAACAACCTCGGGGTGGATCTTCAATCACAATACTTGGTCCACCAACTCCTACGTGCACTGCTCTGCCTACATCGGAACCATCGCGCCCAGACGCCATACCTTCTGCTCCAATATCTTGCATCTCAGGTTCTTCAAACCCTAAATCAGCATCTTGCACTGGTGTCTCCTTAAGCTGTGCCACAATCGCTGGGATAGCTGCAACAATTTGTTCCGCAATCAGCTGACTGATGTTCGGAATAGCAGAAGTAACATTGGGGGCAGCAGTGGTATTCTGAGGCGTAGCACCCGCTCTCGCACTGGCGCGACCTCGCCTTGCCGACCTTCTCGGGGCAGTGACGGCAGGAGTAGCTCTAGTAGAAGTTCTCTTAGGCGGCATCTTCTACGAATATCAAACGGAATAAATCAGAACGATAAACTGTATGTGCGACTAAAACGAGCAGGCCTCAAAGCATAAAAAGCAAAATACAGCACATAAAGCATACGAATCACATACAGGCCCACAAAAGAAAGAAATTGCGCACATAGAGTAAATCAGATAGGTCCAAAATCCTAGGTCATAGTCTAAGTGATTCCGTAAGGTCACTTAGTTCGCTATAACCATTGGCTCTGATACCAACTTCTGTCACACCCCGCATAGAAATGGCGGAACCGAGGTGCACAGTGTATACGGTATCAGAGATTCAAAGGTTACATCAAACATAAATAAACCAAACATCATCAACATAGATAAGGAGTTTGAAGTAAAATACTTATTACAATCATCCGAATAATATCAAAATACGGCTACAGAGTTTGGGAAACTAAGGAATTACAATAACAAAATAAATTCCAGCAAAAAGTCCCAAGTAGCCAAGCAAGCATAGCATCAAAATAGAGTAACCTCAAATCCCTGAAAAGCATTAAAATACGACGTCAACATAAAGTTGGTGAATTATTCGCAATAGTAAATGAAAACATATTAGTATAAAGGTTTTCAATAAGTTTTGACCCAAAAGATAAGATTTGAAGATAAGTCCTTTTGAAAAGATATTTCAAAATATATTTGATGTATACAAAACCTTTCGATAAAATATTCATATTTATACCATACGGTACCATAATCATTTCATAAAAATACCATAATCATACCATAAAATAAATACCATACTGGATAGAATATCAGCTCTAGGAACATACAATACACCTGACCCTTAACAATAGATACTGGCAACTAACCCCACCTAGTGTCTCAAACTAGGTTGTCCTCGATAATAATATTCGGTCGTAAGATTGTTAACATGGACAGGGCACGCCATCATCCAAAATAGTGTTAACAATGAGGGTTTGTTAGACCCATATAGCGCTATATATACTTCCGACGGCACAAGCTAACAGGTGTGTATACGGGGCCTTGTACGACCACATAGGCGGTACAAGTTGGGTGAGATCATCTAAAGCATTCATATCCATATATATATACATACCATAATACATACATACCAAAAATACTTTTGTTTAACGCTAATCATGCCCAAAAATGTAAAAGTAGTAAAAAGGGCAACGAATAACTCACTGATAGCAAAGCAATCCAAATCTTTATATGTCGGGAAATACTACAATACCGTCAAGCTTCAACGTCTAAGTGCCCTATACATCACGTAAATAAACATGTCTAAGTATCTCTAAGTCTAGTAGGGTTATGCCTTAATGATTAACGTTTTATACGGGTTTAATAAGACCAAAAGGAATATCGATATAACGGAATACAAACGTTTCGGAAAATCAACGGACTAGATACGTGATCCTAATACTTACGTGCACTACAAGTCACGTAAGTATCAAGTTACGTGATATACAAGTGTTTCGTGACATAGAATGTTACTTGAGCCAAAAGTTACGGGATTCAAACAAGGAGTTACGTGAATAAGCAATGAATTACGTGACAAGGCAGCTTGTTACGTGTTAAGAACCGAAGTTACGTGCAGGTCAAGGCACTTACGCGATCAACATACAAATTACGTGAACAAGAAGGTTACTTACGTGACAAGGCTACCAATTACGTGATATAGCATTATAATTACGTGCATGGAAGTTTGTTGCGTGCAAGGAACAATCAATTACGTGAACACCATTCAATTACGTGACATAAAATCAAGAATTACGTGAATGTAATTGGAATTGCGTGAGCGTAATAGGATTTACGTGCATATGTGCGACTTACGTGATGAAAATAGTTGTTACGTGACCTATAAGTCACGAAATATACAATTACGGACGTAATACATGATTTACGTGAAGAGCAATGTATAATTACGTGCGTAATAGATGGAATTTCGTGACCAACTTGGGAGTTACGGGCGAAATAAGCCAATTACGTGCCATAACGGGATTTTTTACGAGAAATAACATTTGGAAATCGATTTTGGAGTGTTCTAAGTGTCTAAATGATCTATAATCAAAACCCTATGTCCAGAATACTATTAGGAACAATAATCCTCAATAAAATCTCGGTTTTGACGGTTAAAAATGGGATTTACGTGTTTGGATAAAAATAGAATAAAGTTTAATACCAAAATGAAGAAATACTTACTTGATCGTAATGAAACTTGGAGGATAGATAAAGGTGATGATGGTGATCAATAATCCGGTCTCGGATCTAAAATTGGACGGTTGGATCGCCGGAAAAGTTAGAGAGAAGGTGGAGGTTTGTAGGTGTTTTTCTTGAGAAGGAAGTTAGAGAGAGAGGGAGTGATGACAAATGAGGATAAGGACAAATGGTTTGGTGGCTAGATAAGACAAATGGTTAGGTAGGGACGATTTTTGTAATAAAAATATGATAAGGACTAAAAAATGAAATACTTTTTAAACGTTAATCTTAATCATATAATTAAGGCATAATTCCCCTAAACTTATCATAAGAGCATACTAGACTTATACTAAAGGCACTTAAGACTATACGTTCCCGACATAAAGATCCGAATCACATACTATATACCCGATAAAGGCAAATACGCATAAAATACAAATACGATACTCATAAAATATGAATACGATAAATCATAAAAGAAATACAATAGGGTCAAAACACGAACATAAATAAATAAAATGAATACGAGACGATAGAATAATACCGTGAAATTCGCGAATGTCACATATGGGCACCTTAACAGTTTTCTTTTTCTTTTCGAACGGCATAATTTTATTAAGAAAAATACACCCTAGCAAGGTGCTAGAGGTGCAATATATAGAAGTACATTAGAATGAACAAGAACAATTCGGGTTACAAATCCATTCTATCCACACAAGATTAAACTTTTTATTACTATTAGAAATCCAAAGGAAAGAGAGACCAGAGATTTCTTTGATAACCAAGTCCGATTTCCTGATGTTAGAGTTGTTGAAAATCACGTCATCCTGGGCACCTTAACAGTTACACATTACTCTGATGAAGGATTCTTAAACCATTTGAGTCATATCTACATGTTAACATATTTAATGGGTGGTTCGAATATTTTGACATAAATATTTGTTCTATATAATAAGAAAGGTTTATTTGATATGTGACGTGTCAAATTAAAAACCTAGTTGATGAATAGTGAAAAAAAAATTAGGTACAAGTAAACTGAAAATTTGATATACTTAAAACATAAAGAAGAAGAAAAAATTGTGTTTCTTTAATACAAAACTTTTGTCCTTTTCTTTTTAACTTTTGAAGAACAATTACTACTTTTCTTGGGCAAATTACTAAAGACACACTATTTTTATTTTGTATCTCTAACAAAACTCGAATTTTTAAACTCATAGAGTAAAATACACATACTTACATTCACTTATACAACACTCGAACCCTTTTAATTCCGAAAGATGTTTTATATTCTGATAGTCCAAGATATGACAAGAAGGTATCACTCTATCATTTTTTAATATTAAACCCCTTTAATCTTTATTATTATTAATGAATCATACATATATACTACAATATAAACCCTAATCAGAAACCGTAATAGACCAATATTTAACTGTTACAAACAAAAATTTTAATATCATAACCTTTTTTTTTAATTTAAGAGTAAAATATGTTACTTCTAATCTAATTTCTAAAATCTTCATTGAAAACATAGGTCTAGAACAAGTTACAAACCCTTTTTATACGGTTTCCCTAAAGTAAATGACCCGTTAATAAAAAATTCCAAGAAACTAAAGTATTAAAATTAAAGAAACTGCTGTATGGCTCAAAACAAACCACAAAGAGATTGGAATAACAAACTTGACAATTATATTTGAATTTACGCGTACGTCCAGATATTAATGTATAGTTATTTTCCATCATTTCTCAATAAATTAAAATAGAAGAGAATATAAAAATTCCATTCCATGCGTTGACTTTAGGTCAAGCTTAGAAGGAAAGGGGAAGACACATAGAACAAGCATGATGAAATTGGAATATAACATCTTGATATCAAGGACGGAGTTAGAAAACTTCTCGAGTTGGTTCAATATTAAAAATTGGTTATGTGTGTATGTAAGACGAGCGGGTTTATATGTTAAATAAAGTTGAACTTATAACCAAAATATATTAAAATTCTAAAATATTTTCAATTCTCGAGTGGATTCAAGATTAAAATTTGGTTATGTTTGAAAAAAAATGTACGCACCTAAGAGCACCTGGAGTGGTGTCGTTGTGAGACCCACAACGACGGTTGTTGTCGTTATTACACCATGGAGTTTCGTTGTGAGGATCGTTGACAGTCACCGTTGTGTGACAACGGGCCGTTGAAGGTTTTTTTTTTTTTCCCTTTCTTTTCTTCTTTCTTTTTCCTCTCTTTTCTTAACTATCGATTTCCTTCTTTTTTTTGCAGGTGTGGAGAGGAAGTGTGGAGAGTAAGAAGATAACTCTTTTTGTCTTTTTGTTAACTTTTATATTTTTGGATTAATAATTTAGTTATTTTTATTTTAATCCCAAAGTTTCTTTTACTTACATTTTTAACCCAAAGTTGTTTTTTTAACTTTTATATTTTTTGTTAACTTTTATATTTTTTGGATTAATAGTTTAGTTATTTTGTTAACTTTTATACTTTTTGGATTAATAGTTTAGTTATTTTTAGTGTTTAATATAATGTTTTTTTTTAATTTAATATAACTGTTAAAAAATAAAAATAAAAAACTGGGTCTCACAACTTCCACAATCACCACAATCCTCATTATCATAACACCCAAAATCTCACAATCCTCATTCCACCGTCACGTCAGCAAAAGTAATCCCACAATCAGCAAAATCTTACAATCCTTATTCTCACTGTCACGTCAAACAAAAGTAATCTCACAATCAGCACAATACTCATTATCACTCCGAGTACTCTAAGTACGTACAAATGTATGACATCTACATACAACGATAAATTAGCCGCACTCAATTTTGGAGTTAGTAGAAATTGGGTCCGGCGGATTTATGTATGCACTGCAGCTGTAAAGATCTTTTTATACACGCATTTAAAAATGTGAAGTTTTTCATTTTCTTGAATTATTTATTATTTCTTCCGGTTTGAAAAATGTAAGTTCAAGTACCCTTTTATAAGTGTGTACGAATTAAAAGAGTTAGGCAATTTTTAAACTCCATAAAAAAATATGTGAGCAAGTTAATATACACGCAAAATGTTATTGTGTAGTCGCAAAACAATGAACCTCCTTCTTTAGTTCTTTAGTTCTTGAGTCAATTAGCTTTTAACCACATGCTTATAGTAGTTATCGTCCAACATGGCTAGCTTGAAAAGGGAAATTAAGGAAAAGAAATATTGCACAAATGGGACCGGCTTGTAAATAAATATCTTTGTAACGTTTTTGAGTTCATAGTTCCTATATATATCCAGCATATGTTAGCTCCTGTTCTACTAAGTTAAGCTACATCATCATTCTCCCTTGTTTAGAAAGATGCAGTTAGCGTTGAACACTCCCGAAGATGCGTTGCCGTGGGTGGGGTTGTATGTTTCTTTAGCATCTTTGGTTTGCATTCTTGCAATGGCAGCAGATGTCTTCCACGGTTTTCGGCAATGGAAACTCTGGTTTCCAAGCAAATATTTCTCTCTCAATGCTGTTTCCATCACGATGATAGCAATAGCAATGAAGTTACCAGTAGATCTTACTACTGACAGCTCCAAACATGATATTCAAGACGTAAAGGTTTGCAGTAACTATTTTTTGTTCACCATGTTAGCCAATTTTCTCCCTTCTTTGGGGCTTATGGATGACAAAGAGCTTCTAGTAAACATGGTAGCCTTGGGTATCCTCATGATAACCATTACTGTAAATGTCTTAATTCAAGTCTTTACTAGGGTGTTTTATGAACCCAAGGTAATAATTCTTTTAATATTTTCTTTTCTATGGGTGTTTTCGATAGCTTTGACGGTGCCATCATCTAGAAGAATTTTAGAGCACAAATACAAGGATCTGCACGGATTGGCTTCAAACGGCCAAGAAACTGATTTCTCCTCCAAGGAACTCGTGCATAATGTTAAAAAATATTGGATGATGGCAGAAACTGGTAACCCACAATTTTTGATTGCTTGTTCACAGGTTTCTTCTGCCTTTGGGGTTATATGTTCGATCCTTGTTGAAGAGTCAGTTACTTTTATAATACTTCTCATTAATGATAGAAAGTTTAGGGCTAACAGTTTCCAAAAATCGTATTATAAGTGGTCAATTGGAGCAATCCTTTCTGTGCAGTTAATTGGGATTATAGTAGGCAGCATAGCACCAATTTTTAGATGTTTGACTAGCATAAGTTATTTCAACATTTCCAAAAAATTGAGCAAGAACCATCTAAACGTGTTTAGAGTCGAGAAATATTGGATCCAACGACTTCGGTTGTGGAAGCGCTATTATGTCACTTCACATATCCCAGGCCATCACTGCAAAATGGTTTTCCATTTTTCCAAAAACATGGTTTTAAACTTTTGTTTCGCACTTCAGGTAATAGTTGTGGTTATGTGTAAAACAATATGTCTGATTCCAAGATCTTTATTGATCTTGTTCTCGTGGTGTTGGTATATATGTAAGGCATTAATGATGAGGAGGTTTAGAAAAGAACCTTGTGTCTCTAACATCAATGTGCGATCAGAGATGGGGGAATATAGGAGTTATGTTTTACAAATTGAAGATGATGCAAAGCTATCAAAGAGAGTATTAAAAAGTACTCTCAACTCTATAACTCGACTTCTTCATGCTTCTGAAAAGGAAAGGCCAAGAAATCTGATGATGCTACTAGAAAAATCTACAGGATTCAGTGGAGTAGTAGAGTTCGACAATGACGAAGTCCCACTATTAACTTCAGAAGAAACATATTATTCTTGGAGCCTAACAGTAGTTACATTAACAGACATTGCCGTTGCCCTTCCTAACATAGCGAAGGACCAAGTCAAGAGGCTACTTGTCAGCATAAATGAAGGCCTCGAATTTGTAAAACATATTGAAGAAAGTCTCAATGCAAATGATGAACTGGTGAAGGCAAGAAAGGCATCTAAACGTGTGGGCACAGAAGTTGAAGTATACCGGAAGTGGCTACAAATTGATCTTCAAAAGAAGTCTCAGAAACGAAAAACATCAAAGGAGATTCTTCAATGGTTAGGAGATGAGGCAGTAAAAATTGTGATACTGTTCAAGAAGCACAAAAATGTAAGCCTAGATCACTCATTATATAAGTTCATTGTTGCAAGTTCCATGTACAGGATTAGCCAAACTATTCTGCTCCACTGCAACGAGCAAGAAAATTGGCCTAGAGATGAGGAAATCTTTGAGTGGGTATCAACAATAATCGCAGATATATTATACGCTTGCTTTACCAACTTACCACGTGTCATAAACATGAAGTGTCATCATGATGAAATAGATAAAAGGCAAGATAGCATCCGGACTGCAGCTCAGATTCTTGGTAAATCCACAAAGATCCTGGACATCCTTAAAGAGCGCCAACTTCCTAACTTAGATATGGATTCTATGGCTTACCTGGACAAATGGCGTGCATTGCCAAAAAGTCAGATACCCAGCAGGTGTGCTTCTGCAAGTTCTACTCATTCGTTTACAGTAACTATCGTGTAATAAAAAGTGATGCAAAATTTCTCATAATTTAACACATATATGTCTAGAATCACGCTACTTATGTATTCTGTTTATTGCTAATATCATTAGTATGGTTAATTGGCATCAAAGATCTATGTTTACTTTTATTTTAAGGTATAAATATTGATAAGTACTAGGAGTAGCAACAAAATACACTTATGAAGATCCACCGTATATTAAAGTTCAAATAAAAACTAAACCTAAAAGTTACGTTTGGGTTCCTAGCTCCGGAGACAGTGGAGTTTTTGACTAGGGTTCAACGGGTTGTGCAAAGTAATTTTTCGACCTTAAGTCACAAAACTTCATTTTTAGTAAGATTGGTTTTGCCATCCAAAAGGGGGTTGCCACACAACTTGTTGCTCGTTTGTCCACCATTTTATTGTACATATCTAATTATGCCATGTAACTCGGCTATGTATTGAATCTAATTAATAGTATTTACCATTTCTTAAAAAACTAACCCACAAACGCATGATGTTTATAATTTTGATAATGAGACTTAAGACTTCAATGAAAAGAACTAACAGTGAAAGCAGTCATAAACTTTATATGTGTTTTACTTTTACCTACACTTTAAAACCTTTTAATAGTGTCACTAGAAACTCAGATTTCGAAACACTTATGTATCTACAACTAAACATCACTTTTCTTGTAGTTAAGTAATTATTTAAAAAGACACGTCAACATTAAATCGTCTACGTCATCGTTAAGTATCCTTCACAAAATAAATGAACCAATTTCCTTGCGCGCGTTTACTTTGGGTCAAGTTTAGTTCAATAATTCGTATACTAAGCTTTTTGTCAAATCCACACATTAATTGTAGTCCAATAGGGTTGGCCAGGGTTGGCCCTTGAGTAGGAAAGATGAAGAAACATTGCAAATTTGAAATTAAAAATAAAATCTTGATCACTCCTTCCTGGAACTCGTAGACAAATATCTTTGTTATTAATTCTTTTTGATTTTTAGACTTCTATATATTAAGAAAGTTTTTCAAAATTTTGTTGTCTTTTTACTGGTTACCGTTGAATTTTTTTTTAACCGTTAATTTTTAATTTTTTTAGTCTCTTATTGATTTTCAGGGTAAAAGTCAAAAAAATTATACGAACTTTCTCATTTGTAGCGTTATAATAAACCAACATTTCGATAATACTTATATAATAGATGAACTTTCAAAATTCGTGGCAATATGATAAATTTGTAACTGGTTACCTGTAATGCTTCCAACAAGACATCCACGTCAGATTATTGCTCACATGTCATACACGTCATCCACGTCAAAAAAAAAAAAAAAAAAAAATTTTTTTTTTTTTATATTTTGAATATATAATTAAAAATACTACATGAGAAAAAGAAAAAAAAAAAACATGAATTATGCAATAGATTTGACTAATAAACTACTAGTTTATTTATTTGTCATATCTATGGCATAATTCATGTTTTTTTGTTCTAATGAAGTATTTTAATTAGTTATTTAAGATATAAAAAAATAAAAAAATCTGACATGGATGTAGTAGCTGACGTGTATGATATGTCAACAATAATCTGACGTGGATGCCTTGTTGAAAGCATTGCGGGTAACCGGTCACAAATTTATCATATTGTCACGGATTTTGAAAGTTCATGTATTATAAAGTAGTATCGGAAGTTGGTTTGTTATAACGCTACAAATGAGAGAGTTTGTAGGTGTTTTTGACTTTTACCCTTCAAAAAATATTGTTGGACTTTTTCAAACCATAATCATATAATACTCGCCTATTACCCATATGTTCATATTAGGGGTGAGCAAAAGTATCATGGTACCGGTACTAACCCGTACCGTACCGTTTGTATTGAGTATGATATTCGGTACTAAACTTTTTAAGAAACACAAAGTGGTACCAATCGGTTTGGTACGGGACGAGGAAAAAGGTGAAAAAATGTACCATGGTACCGGAACCGTACCGGTACCGGTCCCAACCAGTACCATACCGGTTTTTATGGTACGATATTCGATACCAAAATTTTTACAAAAACAAACCGATACCAACCGGTTCAATACAGGACTGGTATCACGCTCACCCTAGCTCATACAACTTGGGAATGCTCTTACCACCAATTGCGCAAAGTCAAATTTTTTAAGTTGATTAAGAGTACCTAAAAACAAAAGCTTAAGCATGAATTGTTGAAACTTGTAAACAAAATTACTTTCCAAGTTGTTTCTTTCGATCTCATCTTTTTTTAGATTCTTACATATATCAAACATCCTTCAACGCCCTGTTCTATCTTGTTCTACTGGATTAAGTAAAATCGTTATTGTTTGTGGTCAAGCATGTTTGGTTGGAAAATTCCAGAGGATGCCATGCCATGGGTGGGGTTGTATGTTTCTGTAGCATCTGTGGTTTGCGTTCTTGCAATGGCAGGTGATGCATTCCAAGGCTTTCGACAATGGAAACTATGGTTTCCATGCAGATTCTTCACGCTCAATGCTGCTTCAATTACGCTCATAGCAATTGCAATGAAGCTACTGGTGGATCTAACCACTAAAATCGGTAGAGATGATGAAATTGGTTCGATAGTAAAACTTAACAGCGTTAGTTTCTTGGTCACCATGTTAGCCAACTTTCTCCCTTCTTTAGGGCTTATGGATGACAAGGAACTTTTAATGAACATTGTGGCATTGGGTATCCTCATACTCACAATTGCTGTGAATGTATGGATCCAATTTATTACTAAAGCGTCTTTTATTACCTCAGTCCAAATGGTTATATTGATATTTCCCCTTCCATGGTTACTTTCCGTAGCTTTGACAGTTCCAACATCTAGAAGAATTATAGAATACCGGTACAAGGAGTTACACAAATTGGATTCAAATGGTCAAGATATAAAGTTCTCATCCAAGGAACTCGTACTATATGTTAAAAAGTGTTGGATGATGGCAGAAACCGGCAACCCCCAATTTGCAATTGCTTGTTCACCAATTTCTTGTGCTTTTGGGGTTATATGCTTACTCTTTGTTTGTTTTTCGCTTTATGTTTTGTTAATCCTGTTTACTAGTTTATCAGGTGTTTGGCATATAAAATCAGATTATAAGTGGTCAATTGGTTTAATTTTTATCATCCAGTCAGTTGGGGTACTTGTAGGTAGTATATCACCAATTTTTAGATGTTTGACGTCCATCAGTTATTTCAGTCTCTCCAAGAAAGTGAGCAAGAAGCATTTATATGTGTTCAAAGTCGAGAAACATTGGATCCAAAGACTTCTGCAGTGGAAACGCTACAATGTTCATTCACATATTCCAGGCCGACAATTCAAGAAGGTTTTCCATCATGTCAAAAACATGATTTTGAACATCTGTTTAGCGCTTCAGATAACGGTTGTGGTTATATGTAAAATAATATGTCTCGTTCCCATATCTTTTCTGATCTTATTGTCTTATGGTTGGCATTTCTGCCGGTCATTGTTGAAAAGGTATAAGGTTGAACCAAATGAACTTAACAGCAACGTGAGATCTCAGATGCAAGAATATACGCGTTATGTTCTACAAATTGAAGAGGATGCAAAACTTTCAAAGAAAATATTAAGAAAAAATTTCAACACTATAACTCGACTTCTTATGGAGTTTGAAAAGAAGGAGCCAAATAATCTTATGAAGCTTCTACAGAAATCTAGAGGATTCAATGGAGTAGTAGAGTTTAATAATAACCAAGTCCCGCCTTTATATTCAGAAGAAATCCAAAATTCCTGGAGCCTTGTAACGGTGACATTAGCAGCCATTGCCCTCGCACTTCCTAACATTGTGAAGGTCAACGTCCAGGAGTTACTAGATGGCATGAAGGAAGGCCTACAGTTTTTACGGCATATTGAAGAACACCTAAATGAAAACGAAGACTTGGTAGAGGCAAGAAAGGCATCCAGACGTGCATGGACAGAAATTGAAGTATACCGGAGGTGGTTACATATCGATCTTCAGAAGAAGGCTCGTAAAGGAAAAACATCGGAGGACATTCTACGGTGGTTGGGTGATGAAGCAGTAAAATTTGTGGTACAGTTCAAACTCTGCAAAGATAAAACTCTAGATGACTCGCTTTATAAGTTCTTAGTTGCGACTTCCATGTACAAAATCAGTCAAAGCATATTGATCCACTGCAACGATCAAGAAATTTGGCCAAATGATGAAGAACTTTTTAACTGGATACAAGAAATAACAGCAGATATATTATCCGCTTGCTTTACCAACTTACCACGTGTCATAACAATGAAGTGTCGTCACGATGCAATAGAGAAAAGGGCACACAGCATCCGCTCTGCCGCTCAGCTACTTGGGAAATCCAAAAAGATCCTTAAAGTCCTTAAAGAACGTCAGCTTCCTAAATTAGATGTGGACTCGATGGCCTTTATTGATAAGTGGCATGCATTACCAAAAGGTGAAATACCCAATGGTGCTTCTGCTAACAGGATTCAGCAAGCTTCTTCGTCAAGTTCTAGTGAATCGCTCATAGTAACTATTGTACAATAAGTGTGGATCTATTGATCAAGGTTTCTCGAGATTTATTTCCTTGTGTCCAATGTTTTTTAATAGAATTGCCGTTTATTTTTGTTAGTTATTTTATGCTGAATAAGTTAACTTCTTGGCATTTCTCGCTCAATATATGCCGAGTGCTTATCTCAATAATGTTACGGTTATCTTGGTTTCATCCCGATTTTAGCACACCCTTAATAACGTAAAGTACATTAGAATTTGCTTCCCATTGGGTCAAACCGGGTCAAAACGACCCGCACATAATCACAACCGGAAAACATAGAAAACGTGGGACCAACACAAGAGGAATAACCGCCATTTTGGCAGTTACAAAACGAAAAGACACGTCGGTTCATTTAAACGACACAACCCTTGATTCGTACCTTTTCATTTCTTATATATAGGAACATACTTGTAAACGAATTCTATGATGATTGTACAAAAAACGAATGAGTGATTCATATTAATAAGAAAATAGTGATTATTTCATATCTTTTGGTATATCTTGAGAAAGATCCTTAGATCGGGGCCAACACTTCCAGGTATTTTTGAACAGCCATCGATTAGAGCAAGAAGAATGAAAATCGAGCTGCATAAATATTGTTTCTGCCACAACTTTAACATGAATAATAACCACGTTGATCTTAATACACACGAAATCCACAACCTTACCATATAGCAAACAAAATCGCTGCCAATAAGAAGTATAATAGTATACATGATCATAAATAAAATGCCTAAGCTTGAATTTAGATTAAACGGCTGTGCCTAACTTTGCCAATACTTCTTCGGTACCAACTACATCTATCGAGAATAGGACTAAAAAGAAATTTTTCCATCAAAACAAAAACAATCAACAAATGCAGCCTAGGAGAAAAGGTCCCAGCAACTTATATAAACACCGAGCTAATGACAACAAATAATGAATCTTCGACTTCGAGCAGTTGTTCATGCTTAACTGTACAAATTATATCCTGTCTTGTGGAGAAAACCTCACTTCTATGAACATGTCATTATTGTCAAATCGGCTGGAGCGGGGGAGACTATTTTGTATTTAATTTCTTCGTAAAGGTATATTTTTTTTTAGGGGTGTTTGTTTTGTGTTAAGCGGCTTACAGTTTATTTGATTTTAAACTTCAGTTCTATAAGCTCATTTTTGTGGCTTATTTTGAAATTTTTGGGCTTATTACAATTTGTAATGACATGATAAATGTATATAAACAGAAGAGTTCAAAATAAGATACAAAAGGCGAAACCCCAGAACAATAGGCAATAAGCTCAGTATATAAGCACAAACAAACACTTCATCCAAAGATATTTATTACGTAGTCTCAATAATGAGTAACGACCCCGCTAATAAAAAAAAATTCATTCCTGAGTGAAACGATGATTATCCCATCATTTCTCCGCTCCATGCACTACAAGAAATAGGTCCTACAGCGACGATTTGAAATCGTGCCTAAAGGTCAAAAAATCGTTGCTAAAGACCTTTGGCGACGACAAATCGTGCCTAAAGGGTCGTGCCTAAAGCATCGTGGCGAAAGGTATTTAGCAACGATTTCAGAAACCTATAGCGACGACACGTGGGACCCACTTTGACTTTTTCAAACCCGTTTTTTTAATTAATTAATTAATTAATTAATTATTTAATTAATTAATTAATTAATTATTTAATTAATTAATTAATTAATTATTTTTTATTTATTTAATTAATTATTTTTTATTTTTTATTTATTTATTATTAGTTATTTAATTAATTATTATTATTTTGATATGGCTTTAGCGACGACACGTGATATACCTTTGGCGACGATTTGTCGTGCCTAAAGGGCCCTGCAGAAAAAAAAAACAGCAGCTTATTTACAGCTTAATTCCCGGCTTCCTGCTTATTTCGATCCAAACAGCTTATTCCCAACAAAAATTAAAAAACAAAACAATAAACAAATAATCTAAATTATCATAAACTTTAAATCCGCTTACAAAAGTCGATATTAAATATTCTTACAAACCGTCGATATTAAATTGTTCCAAATTGTTCCAAATTGTTCCAAACCGTCAACAATGACAAACATTCAACATTAATTTGATTTAAACAAAATCACTAACCATCAACTAATCCTCGTCATCATCCTCCTCCTCGTTCTCCTCGTTCTCCTCGTTCTCCTCCACGTTTTGACTAGGCGTTGGAAAGTTGGGAAAAACAATGCCCGGGTTGACGGCTTGGAGTGCTTGCATGTATCGTTGGAAATCATCCGTGGTCATCACATTTGGTTCTTGCATAGGCCTCTTTCCTTTTTCTCTCGAAGACGGGGTCATCAAAGATCCTTCTCCCGTGATAGAGATCGGTAATTTTCTTCCCCGACCTCGTTGGTGACCGCTTCGAGTTCCCAATACCTCATCCATTATTTCTCCTTCACTTGCGGAGGGGGAGCTCGTCCTCAAATCCATCATTTGTCGCTTCAAAATAAACCAAATAAGAATAATTATAAGTTAGTTGTATTTGGTTAGTAAATATATTAATTAATTATTTAATAAATAATTAAATTTTTATTAAATATATTAATGAATTATGTAATGCCTTTGGCGACGATTTGTCGTCGCTAAAGGCTTAACTAAATTAATTAATTATTTTTAAAATTTTATAAATTGTTTAAATAACCATTTAATTATTTATTAATCAAATAAAAATGTCAGATTTGGCTTTAGGCACGACAAATCGTCGCTGAAGGTTTTTGGCGGGATTTGGCGGGAATTATTAATAATTTTAGTTATTTATTTAATATATAGTCGTCGCTAAAGGTAAATGTCGTCGCGAAAGGGTCGTCGCTAAAGGCTAAAGTCTGAAAAAGTCAAAAAGTTGCCATTTTTTGTCGTTTAGCGGGCCTTTAGCGACGATTTTGGTGTCGTCGCTGTAGGGGTCGTCGCTAAAGGCCTCGATTCTTGTAGTGATGGAATTACTTTCTAAGCAATGTAGATATTAGAATAATAAAAGACATATAAATAAGTTTAAATAAGGTGGTTCAGTTTCGAACGGTTCGGTTTCTATCCAAGATCCGAACCGAAAAAACCGGTTTCTAACAAGTTTAAAACTGAATTGTCGGTTTTACCTATTAGTTTAGTTTTCCGATAAGGATTTTTTTTTACAGTTTTTGGTTCGATTTCTGCTCACCCCTAAGTTTACGTTGGGTCATGCTAATTAGTTTAATAACGAGGGGTTTACCTATGCGTAACGGCGGCCAGCGTCTCTTCCTTTAAAGTAAAACAAAAAAACAAAAAAAAAACCACCAAAAACTAAAGAAAAGAAAAACGCCGACCTTTTTCGTAAAACTAAAACGAATACAAACTTAAACACAAAAAAGACAACTTTTTTATAGATTAAAACCGATACAAACCAAACACTAAAACCTGAAATCTTACAATAAAAAATTAAAAAAAAAAAAGTATATATATTTTTATTTCGAACCAAGCCAACCCAAGCCGCGACTCAATTGATTTATGAATAGTATGATTTAAGTGAGCAAGAGTAGAACGAAAGCCCATATATCTTCATATTGGCTAACCAAAAGTGTCTAAAATTATAGTTAAAACAGAACTTTCTTAGCAGATAGTAAAAGTTCAAACAAATTCATAGCTTACGTCAATTCTCCATATAAATATAATTGAAAGCTTCAAAGGTAACCATTGTAACTGGGAAAGAAAAGAATAAGAAAATATTGATAATTGTTTTTGATAGATGTCATTCATTCCTTAAAACACCTGTAAGATAGATGTAAAGATTTAATTGGTTAAGTTGATGTAAGAACAGTGAAATATAACGTTTGATAAAGACAATTGTTTGAAGTATATATCCATCTATATCCTATATATATTCAATAAAAGAAGGTCTTATCTGTTAGGTGACATTAACATATTCTTTCTTATTAATATTTTATCGTCCTTTTTATTAATACTTAAGTCATATCTAAGTCTTTCAAAAATGGAAAAATTTACTAAAAGAATAAAAAGTTTAACTCAATTATTATTGTGTTTAACCAACTTTGTTTTCGTTAAAAAAAACCGTTAACTTTAGATATGTTGTCATTGTATGTAGAATTAATTTAAAATTTGTTAAATATTGAAATATACTAATTATATGAATTATTTCAAAGATAAATGTTATATATGTGATATAAGATATGTTTATCGTGTTATTTTGTCATTTTTTTTTTACATTTGGTCTCAGTAAGTGATGATACGAAAAAAGTATTTTCATTAAAAAAATTAATATATATGAAAGAGTTATTAACTTTTTTTCCTCTAAATCAATGTATATGACGACAATATAACATATGTGACACCTAACTACGAGAAAAAAAAAAACTCAAATATGTAAAATAAAATAACAATCGAAATTTCAAGTTAAGTTCACAACTTCACATACAATGACCACGTATCTAAAGTTGATGGTTTTTTGATAAAAAAAAAACAAAGTTGGTTACAAACAATGACAATTGGATCAAAGTTCGTTATTTTTCCAGTGCAATTTTCCCTTGAAAAATTGATAAATATATTAGATTTTTCATAATTATTATTGTATATATGTTTATTAAGTAATAGATATTTTCCTTTTTTTTTAACCAGATTTATTGTTTAAATTTATCATAATTATTATCGAAGTTAAGCTATTGAGTAATAGTGATATAAATTCACAAAATTTTAAATATAACTCATGTTAGAACATGGATAAATAACTAGTAACGTTGATAACGAAAAGAGAAAAAGCTAATATTTTTCAAATAATGCGACGAAATTACAAATTAAAATATAATCTTGGTAACTCTTTCCTGGAACTTGTAAACAAATAACATGGAAATGTTTGAATTCCGTAGATTCCTATATACACATTAAACGTTAATTTGTTAGCTCTTATTCAACTAAATTAAGTTAAATCTTCATTTTTCATTGTCTATGAGGATGGCAGCTTTGAGTGCTCCCGAAGATGCCATGCCGTGGGTGGGATTATATGTTGGTGTAGCATCTTTGGTTTGCACCCTTGCGATGGCCTGCGATGCCTTCCTAGGCTTTCGACAAAGGAAAATATGGTTTCCGTGTAGATTTTTCACTCTTAATGCTGCTTCTCTTACAGTGATAGCAATAACAATGAAGCTACCGGTGGATCTAACGACCATCAAGCCTGAGAATGATGATCTCAATGTTAAGTATATCAGCATGGGTTTCTTGATCACCACGTTAGCTAACTTTCTCCCTTCTTTAGGACTTATGAATGACAAAGAACTTCTAGTGAACCTGGTAGCGTTGGGTATCCTCGTAATCACGATTATTGTAAATGTATTGATTCAAATATTTACAAGTGTGCTTTCTGGAAGCCAGATTTTAGATCTCTTATTAATATTTCCTCTTCTGTGGGTGTTTTCGGTAGGTTTGATAGTGCCAGCATCTAGAAAAAATTTAGATCACCAATACAAGGAGCTACACATATTGGCTTCGAATCGTCGAGAAATAAAGTTCTCCTCCAAGGAACTTAAGCATCATGTTAAAAAGTATTGGATGATGGCAGAAACTGGTAACCCCCAGTTTGCGATTGCTTGTTCACAAGTTTCTTTTGCTTTTGGTGTTATATCTTTACCCATTGTTATCTTCTCATCTTATAATTCGGTAAGCGAGTACTTGTATCCATCAGATTTTTCATACGGACAATCAGATTATAAGTGGTCAATCAAAGTTATTTTAAATATGCAATCAATTGGAGTTGTCGTAGGTAGTATCGCCCCAATTTGTAGATGTTTCACTGCCATCGTCTATTTCAACCTCTCTACGAAATGGAGCAAGAACCATCTAAACGTGTTCAGAGTTGAGAAACATTGGGTCCGTAAGCTTCAACATTGGAAGCGTAGTCATGTTCATTCACATATCCCAGGCCGCCATTGCAAAAAGGTTTTCCACAATGTAAAAAACACGATCTTGAACTTTTGTATAGCACTTCAAATAAGCGTTGTAGTTATATGTAAATTGATATGTCTCGTTCCTACATCTTGCTTAATCTTCCTCTGTTATTGTTGGTATTTATTCAAGTTATTGTTGACGAGGTTTAAAAAGGATCGAAATGCATCAAACAACAACATGAATTCAGCGGTGGAAGAATATAGTCGTTATGTTCTACAAATAGAAGAGCAGGGAAAACTTTCAAAGCGAGTATTGGAAAATATTCTTAGATCTATATCTAATCTTCTTCGTGAATCGGAAGAGAAAGAGCCACGAAATCTTTTGAAGCTTCTGGAGAAATCTTCTGGATTCAATGGTGTAGTAGAGTTCGACAACGCTCAGGTCCCACTTCTACATCCTGAAGAAACCCAATATTGCTGGAGCCTAGTAGCAGTAACATTAACAGCCGTTGCTATAGCACTTCCTAACGTTGCAGACACAGATTTCAAGGAGTTACTTGCTGGTGTTTGGGAAGGCCTTCAAATTGTAAGACGTGTCGAAGAAACCCTCAATGTAAATGGTGATTTGGTAGAGACGAGAAAAGCAGCTCGACGTTTGTGGACAGAAGTCGACGTATATGGCAAGTGGCTACAAACTGATCTGCAAAAGAGGGCACGAAAGGGAAATACATTACCGGAGATTCTTCAATGGTTGGGAGATGAAGCAATAAAAAATGTGATAAAAATCAAAAGTCGCAAAAAGGTAAGTCTAAATCACTCACTTCATAAGCTCATTGCTTCGAGTTCCATGTATAGAATTAGCCAGACCGTACTGCTCCACTGCAAGGAGCAAGAAAATTGGCCTAACGATGAGGAACTTTTTGAATGGATATCAACTACAATCGCAGACTTGTTACTCGCTTGCTTTACCAACTTACCGCGTGTCATATTAATGAAGTGTCATCACAGTAAAATAGAGAAAAGGGTAGAGAGTATTCGGGCTGCAGCTCAGCTACTTGGTAAATCCAAAAAGATCCTTAAAATCCTTAAAGCACGCCAGCTTCCTAACTTAGATGTGGACTCGATGGCCTATATTGATAAGTGGCACGCCTTAACAAAAAATGAAATACCCGATGGTACTTCTTCGAACAGGATTCAACCAGCCTCTTCAAAATCACTCGTCGTTACTATTGTGTAATAGGTGTACACCTATTGATCAGCTAATGTTGCGATTTTCTGCTATAGCTAATATTGCTGTTGGCAAATTCAAGTTTGTCCTAGTTTATTTTCTGCTATTGTGATTTTTTGTACCCATGCGTTACGGTGGGATATGTTTTTATCTAGGTGCTCGATTTGAAGTTGAAAATAAAATAAAATAAAATAAATACGTAACTTTTACAATTGAATGCGTATAATAAAACACAAATGAAGAAGTAGAAACTTTTTGTAATAACGTGAACCCAAAAAAAAAAGTTAAATAACGTAATCCAAAAATAAAAACTAAAACACATAATCAACAAATGATTGAAATGAATACTTAGTTACTTCATTTTAATAGTCTAACAAAAAAAAGAATTAAACAAAAAATTAGAAAATCAAAAAGGAAAATGGCTAAAGTAAAAGTTAATAATTAATCAAAAGATAATAACCTTATTTAATAGAGTAACTATATATAAAATAAGAGAACCTAAATATCGAAGAAAAAAGATTAGCCAAAAAAACAAAAGCTAAAACCATGTTTCTATGTGGTTTATAATTTTTCGTAACACTTAGACAAATACCGTTTAACGTGCTTGTAAACTTACTCGATATAAAACGTGTATGTAACTCACTCGTTACGAAAAAGTAGAAAATGAGTAAGTAACTCACTCGTTACGGAAAGAAAGAAAAAAAAATCTTAAATATAAAAATGAGTAATAAAAATAAATATGTATAAAATTATTAAAAAAATAAAAGTTAATATATTAGCGAAATCAAGATTTATGAGAAAGTCGGCGAAGTTTTTATGATGTACTACATTTGCATAGTCTCGGTCCACAAAGGAGGCTCGAGGGCTTGTCAAGGAAGGCGGCAAAATTAAAAATATAAATTATAAAATGAATATAAAGCGGACCATTGCACATAACCTTTGGCCTATGGTCACCTGCATCCAGAACCATCTTCGGTAACATGTGATGACCACCAACACGTCCGGTCGGCATCGCATCCGACCACAACCATCTTTGAGCACCTACAGCCTAGATCAATGAGAATGACAATCGAGTTCCTACAAATATCGTTGCTGCCCCCAACTGAACAATTATTTAGCCGGCAACTTTAAAACGAAAGATAATCACATTGACCCTAACACACAAGAAACCAAACTCATATTTAACATACTAAAAATCCTTGCCATATAGCAAACAAAACCGCCGTCTATAAGGAGTGTAATACTATACATGATCGTAAATAAATACCTAAACATGAATTTCAATTCAACAGTTGCGCCCAACTTCCCCAATACATCTTCTGCATCAGCTACATCTATCGAGAATAGGACTCGAAAAGAAACAAATCTTAAATCAAAACAAAAATAATCAATAAATGCAGCCTAAAAATAGAAGAGAAAAGGTCCCAGCAACTTATATAAACACCGAGCTAACGCCAACAAATAATGAATATTCGACTTCGAGCAGTTGTTCATGCTTAACTGTACAGAATAAAACCTGTCTTGTGGAGAAAAACGAATTCTCCTGGTGACTTTAATAATGAAATCATCATAGTTTCTTGGGCAGATTGTACGTTTTCTTGAGAAACTTTGAAGCTGCATCATCGTTTCTGCAGCACAAAACACGTAAAAGTGTGTTTGGATCAGATGAACTCCACTGACCAGTAGTTGCAGGTAGCGGAAGTCTGGATTTAGCAGACGACCCATACGTTTCTATAGTCAACCGTCTGAACCGCTCAATAACCGTCTCCGTTTCTGTTCCAAAAAGTGGAAGAACGTCTCTAATTGCAATCGAGTACTTATTAATCACATCCATTGGCAGCCCATCACCATTAGCAAAAAACAAATCTTTAAGTGACTTAAAATCATTTTCTATAACTTGACAATCTTGTCGAATAAAACAACGAGTGGGTCCACCAGCAAGCAAGACCAGAAGAAACCCTTCGAAACTCGCTTTCATTATTTCAGCAACTAAACGTGTTCTAACCCGTTCATTAACCGTATCGGCTATAACCATTAAGTTCTGTTCAAGCTCTTGAAGAAACGGTTCAATTGAGGAAGACGATAATTCACCAACGTAAAGACCGTCCCATAAACAATGACTAAGATCATTAAACACAACCTTGTAAGCGGTTGACTCGCATAATTGTTGGATTCCTTCTACACACGCTCCCGGGGTTAACTCAAATTTCTTCGCTAAGCCGTTCGAAAAGTCACTAACGTGAGCGGATTCGGAGTTTCTCAAAAGGGTTATAATTCGTTTCTCTAGAACTTCAAGTTCGGTTCGGATTTGTTGTAGAGTGTTTATACGTACACATAATTGTGGTACACCAAAAGCATTATTACTTCCGTTTGTTGTTGCAACTTGAGAATTTCTTCTCTGTAAATTGGCTGGTTTTTCTTTCTTCTTAAAAACGCCGTGGAATTTAGCCTCAGCTGCACATCGGGTTAAGGCGGGCATAGCAGGAATAAATGTGTTCCTTGATCCTACATGTTAAATAAGTAAACATTGAAACATTTAGAATAAACCTTTAACATGAAATTAAGCGAAGTTATGACGAGATTGATATTATTACCGCAGCCTGATTTTGCTTTGCTTGTGTAATACTGAAGACATCTATCGAGACCAACGATTAAATCAGGAAGCAACTGTGGATGCATTGGAATTGGCAGCTGAAAAAAGGCGTCGAGAGTTTCATCAATAATTCTTAAGACTTCAACAGCTGAAGGAGCGTATCCTTCTTGATTAGCTCGTGGATTCCACACCTATTATTGTAATAAATATATAAATGAGAATTTAACGTCATATGAAGGGTATTATAGTAATTTGGTATTATCCTCGGATAATTAGTTGTTGCAACTATTTCTTAACAGAAAACCGGACCCCGCAAACTTCAGATGATTAGAATCATTTATAATATACCGCGACTATAAGTCGCAAATACAAATTAGATATGAAGAATTTACAAAAAGAAATCGAATTTAACGGGACCCACCTCTTGTTGGAGATTTCTGTCGACCCACTCTTTCAATCTGTCCAATCTCAGCTTAGTCCAACCTTTAACTAAATTCGCAATTGCAGCTTCAGCTTCAAACGGTGGCATTTCACGAATGATTCCCTTCCCACCATCATCACTATCAACCGAATCTTCAACTGCTATCTGCACAAGATCTTGTTCTAACTTATCTGCAGCTCGTAAAACTTGCACTGCATCTGGTGTTAAGTCGGTTATACCCGAAATAAACTGTTTTAACTCATTTCCGAAACAAACATGAAGTGTTGCAACGGCCACACCAGCAGCCAGAGGGTGCCATCTTTTTAAAACGGGACTAAACATTTTCTTTTCTTTTGTTGCTAATTCACCAACGTCTTTTGCAAGTATAGCTAGCATAGGAAGCGGGTTTGGTTTGTTTCTTGATGCCCTCCTGCTTGAATCTGCTTTCTCCATTATCTGCATATAATATATCCAATTTAAGTTATCGATATCAAGCCATAAATTATTAAATTCTTTAAAATACCGAGTAAATTACATAAATGGTTCTTGTGTTTACCGCATTACACGGATTTGGTCCCTCATGCATACATTTACGGAACTTTCCTTACTTTCAATATTGTGTTACGTGTTTGACCTTACTTTCAATGTTTCAGTACGTGGACGAGGAACCAGATCAGTAATGAAACATTGAAAGTAGGGCAAAACTACAAAGAGTTGGCATGAGGAACCAGATCTGCAACACCCGGTAAAACACCGGGCCATTTTTATGTAATTTACTTTAAATATATAGAATCAAAAAGGACTTACTTGAGCAAAAGCAGTACGAAGTGATGACCTAATGTAAGTATCGGTCCTACTTCTTGCCACGTCAACTTCATTTTTTCTTCTTCTACGATACTCGTTAGATATATCTTCAACCAATATTTTAGCAGATGATACCCCTAAAGAAACAATACTTTGCATTGAACTAATATTCCCGTTATCAAACGTGTCGTGATAAGCTAGAAGTCGTTTTTCCGCCCAACCTAGTATTGAAGTTAGTGTCGAATTCAAGATTTTAGCATAAGTAGGATCCTTTGTTTCCTTTGCATCTTTTGCAACTTCTACTAACTGACAGTCAGCAGCATAAAGCAAATCCGTATCTGTTTGTCCAGTTGCAACGAACCGATTAAATAAAACCCACGAAAAACATATGTTATGAAGCATTTGGTTTATTCCCAATATTCCCCATGTTTTCTTAATAAGTTCCATGACCTCGTCAACTTCATCTATAATTGATGACTCATCATTAGCATCAAAGCATGTTTCTAAAAGGATCTCGTAAAGTCGAAGATTCAACGGAAACCCGTCTGCCCAATGACAAGAATCTGATAACCCTTCATCTGATCGGTTAGCAAGTGACATAACAGCACCACGTAGAATTTGCATCGTCTCGTTGTTTTTTCCAGTTTCAATCGGTTTTTCCAATGCCCCGTGAATGATTTTTTGCAGCCTTTGTGAAGCGGTTGTCGAGTTTCCAAGTGGTACGTGAGGGTGTATAAGAAGTCCCGCTTCCAACATTTTCAAGTTTCTCTTTTGCCACGTGTCGTACTCTTGTTGGTCGGTAAAATCTGATGATTTGAACTGCTGTAATAGCTCTAGTGGGAGAACCATCATTTCAACTTTCCTTCCAACCTGTTATCCCGAAACATATTTAAAATTATAAATAAAATTTTAGCCGGCATTAACATTGATAAAGATAGTTAATTTCATATATATATTAATCAAAGTTTGAACATTTAGCTCGCTAAGACAGATTGTCATACTCGAGAGTATGACAAAAAAGATACAGTTTGACTTTTCGATTCTTTTATGTAGAACTTCAAACACAAGCGCTTGTTTGTGTTATGTTCCTAACAAAATCCAATTCACGTCTTGATTTGAACAAAAAAAACCCATTAATCACATATTTATATTAACAAGCTAGCGCAGGTCACAGGTTTAAACCTCGGCACCACCCACCTACCCTAAACATATGATTTACCTCCCTCAAGTTCATCGTGGGACCAGTTAATAGAGGCGCCTAGTGGTGGCGTATACCATTCAAGATTATACCTAGTACATCACTTTTCGCCCAATTACGTTAGGTAACCAAGCATGAAAAAATATATTGACATTTTCGTCTATTTTGCCTTAAATCACTTTACTTTTATTACATCCACTAAACGAAACATCTACGTTTAAACATACTAATTTCCATATCTATTCTACTAATCCAATTTCGAACATTAGATCGTAATTCATTCAATTCCGCAATCAAAATACTAAATCTAACAAATGAAATCCAAAACCACACACACAGTTATAAACCAATTATACCTGCCCAGCTGAAATTCTCAACAATGCTCTTCGAATCCTCGAATCATTCGATTCGGAAACCTTCATTTGAATCCTAATGAGCTCCCCAACAGTCATCACATTCTTCTTCGTCTTCCCCCCTGAGCTCACACCAGACCCACCCGAGCTAGGACTACCTAAATTCGAGCTAGATCTCATCCCAAACGCCTTCTTCATCTTCGAAGCCGCACTCGAGGTAATCGACTTCTGCGAAGGCGATCCCGACAAAGAACTCGAAGATCGTTCATGGGTATTGTTGGAAATGTAAGATAATGCTTTCCCAGTTGAAGTACGACATGTAGCTATGAAGATCTCGTACGCGGTTTCACGGAGGTCGGTGGGAGAGAGAGATGGGGTGAGGTCGCCGAATGGGGATGGGAGTGGATCTAGAGTGGTGGTGGTGACGGCGGAGGTGACGGTGGTAGTGGTGGAGGAGCCGGTGGAGTCTCGCCGGGATTGGCCGAGGATTCTTTCTCTACTGAAAAGAGAAGCCATTGATGAAAGAGAGAGAGAATGGGGAAGAGAAAGAGTAAAGTGAAAAAAATGGGGTTTTTTTGAGATTTTTAGATGATGATGATGATGAAGATGATTGTTTTTTTTTTAAATAATGATTTTTATGTTTATTTATGTACTTTGACTATGTAAAAGTATATTTTTAGTTTTAATATGTCGGTATTTAGGTATTAGTAATGTTTTAAAATTCGGTTTTTTAATTAAACTGGTTGAAGTGTTGAACAATCAGTTGACAATTCAATCGGTTTAAAATAAATATACCATTTAATATTATGTTTATGAATCATGAGATAGTTTAAACCTTTGTATCTTGTTTATGGACGTCCAGGTTTGAATCCTGTAAGTTACATGTTATTTGTCTCATTGTTAGATATATTTTATGCATCTACTATGCATGTTTATTTCCGTTTTTCATTGCATTTCTTGTATATAAACGACCATTTATCTTGCATATCCGTGAATCCTAGTTATACATGGAACGTATTGTACTTCACCAATTTTACGTGCTTTGCATATATGGGGAAGTAAACGAACGAGCTAGACGAAACGGGCACGAAAGGGAGTCGAAAACGGAAGTTAAAAAGCAAGAAACGGAGGCTGAATTCTGCCCAGCAGACCAGACCCGTCCGGGTCGGGTTTGGCCTTATGGCTGACCCGCCCGGGGCATTTGAAGGTGGATCTCGGGCTTACGGGTAGGTTAAAACCGACCCGCCCGGGCCTTTTGTTGTTGTTGCTGATGGTTCGTGATTCACAAGACCCGCTCGGGTCATGAACGTAGTGAAAATACACCCGGTGTTTTAAATTTGGGAGGTTCGCCGGAGTTTCTGATCAAATGTACAAGACACCCGCCCGACCCTTGTTTGTGCATGGAAATGACCCGCCCGGGCCACGGGTTATTCACAAAATGACCCGTCCGGGTCCTTAGCATGATTTTCAGATTTTTTTTTTTTTTTTGTATAATCACGTTTCTACACGATTTAGGCAAGTTTAATAGGCAGTTTTCTTTAGTTTTTCATACAAAACACTACTGGGGAACAAAGTTTATGATTGTCAAGTCCTAATAGCATCATTTCGGCATCGAAATCGTGTTTGTAAGCATTTGAAACCCGAAATTATGTCTTATTGTATGATGTTTTGTCGTTATGCTTGACTAATTTCTTTGTATCCGGTTCCATGTCAGACTTAATTATGTTATTTCATTAATGAAATTGATGTTTGTTTATATTTATTTAGTGATTTTGGGTTTAATTTACGGTTAATGTTTGAATTACATTTTGATTATTCCTAGCTACTTGGATTAGGATTCAATTCACTATTGTTATAATTAGGTTATGAAATCCTTAATTGTTTTGTAATCTAATAACAAGTAACAAAACGTTGTTTGCTCAATGTTAACCTAAATCACACAATTATTACATTTCCTATTTTAGTGAAACGGTAATTGTTGTTTGGAAAGTTTACACAAAACGTTAAGGCTCTTTTGATTCATTTCTAAGAACTTATTTGGATTTGAATTAGAAAGTTAGGTTTATACTGAAGAGCTTGTTTCGATATAAATAATTTGGTAAACAAAAAGGTGTTTAAGCTTGTTAACGTCTTTTTAGTACAAACTTGAATAGATATAAACTAAACGCTTGTTTAAAACATCATTTCATGATTAAGTGACGTAATTGTAAAAGTCAAAAGTGGAACCGAATCGTTGTCTCATTATTGTTAATTCTAGTTTATTATTATCACAATTAGTTTAATTAATCTTCAATCAAAAAGCCCCCTTTGTTGCGTTCAAATACTTGTTTTCAAAGACTTATTCGTAAAACATTTAACACGCGGCTCTAGGGTTCGATCCCTACTTGCTTTATATTACGTCGTAGTACAATGTAGTGGGTAAAAATCATATTTTATCATTTGTAACCGGTGTGACAAACCGTGTTAACACTCACGTTGCTCAAGTATAATATCGTGAGATGTTTTCACTTTTCAGTCTTAATAAATATAACAAAGTTGTCTGATTTTAGAATTCCAAAAAAAAATCTGGAAACCCGGTTCAATAGCGATTTCGGTTCATCGGATAAAAACTGGTTCTATCTGAACCATCTAGTTCGCACAGAGATGAATTTCAAGTTAAACCGTCTACTTCTAAACCGGACTAGACTTTGGGTCGAAGGTTCAACTAGGTTGGTTGATCTGGGTGTGTGAGATCCTCGTGTTTATTTATTAATTATTATTATTTTTATAATATTTGTAAGGTATACTAAATATAACGCGTCTTAATATTTTCGTAAAAAAAAAATCAAAATTGAAACGTCTTTGAGTAACACTTTGTGGGTGAGCAGCGAAATGGTTTGGAAACGGACACGTATACTCCATTTATGTTGTGTACATTTGAGTCAAAAGACTAAAGTTTTTTTCTTCCAAATAACGAAAACATGTAAAACCTCAACCTTTTTAACGTGATTTTTTTAGTGGCAAGGTTTTCTAATATCCTCATAATAGTCTCGGGTTCTAAATTTCCTACAAAACATCTTAAAGGTGCCCAAAGAAAGTGTTCGAAAATGGCCACTGGAATACCTTGGTTAGGTCGCATACATCTTAGTTAAAAAGACTTTCCCTCCTCAAACAGGTCCCATTCGTTTACTCATTTAAGACCAAGTGGTAGGCTTCTTGATGCTCGGATAAGAGGTTTTAAATTTCATCCCAACTAAATAATATCCTAGGGTGGGTTCAGAAAGGTTTGAAAATGGCCATGAGGATACCATGGCTATATCACGTACATTTAAGTAAAAAATAACCCACCCACTTTGAGTAACTTTAGCAGTGAAAACGCCATATGTTTACCTATTTAAAACCATCACCAGAGTAGCATACTCATACGTATTGATATCTCCACAAAAGGTATAGGTTCAAACCTCCCACATTGAAATTTTTGGTCGAAAACAGTCATGGACCCAGTTAGATCGAGTATTATTTAGTTAAAAAGACTCTTCATCCCCTAGATAGCCTTAATAGGAAAAACCTCACCCCGATACGCGTTTAAAAACATCACCAAGGCAACCTAGAGAAAAAGGTGTTTTAATGTCCTCACAAAAGATCTTAAGTTTCAACCTTTCTAGGTAACATCTTGGGTGTCAAAGGAAAAAAAATGGTCATGAAAATACTTCGATTAGGTCCTATACATCTGAGTCAAAAAGATTTATACTCCTTAGATGACCTTAATATGAAACATTTTTTCTCTTTACTATGTAAGTATGAGACATTTTTTTTTTATTATAGTTTTGTTATTGTAGGGTGATTTTTTTTGTTTAAACCTGTAGTAATAACTGATCAAATATTCAAATGATGTTTTCAAATATTAATTTTAGTTAGATTTTAATGCAATTAGTATGGTTTGAAGATATTTTTCTTTTTGTACATAAATTTTAATAGCTTTTAATAGTAAAAGAAACTTGTATGTGTGTATTATTATTAGGTGAAAGGGACTTTTAAATACTAAAAGCTAATAATCAAGCTTTGTCGACATATTTGTTTTAATGGTTTCAAGTCAAACTTGTTATAAACTTATACTAAGACTTAATATTATTATTATCATTACCTATAATAAACGTATCTATCTTCAACTTTTATTTTTAAATTTATATAAATAAAGAGCTTCAACGAACATATATAATACAATTATAGTATATAATTTTATTTAAATATGTATTAAATCGTGTGTTATTAATAATATGTAGTTTCGTTTATATCCATGTTGTTAACATTAACTATAACTTTAAGTTTGTACTGCTACAGGTTAAAGATAATATGTATATGTTTGGAAATGAGTGTTACAAATATTTTATAAAACGGCTTTTTTGTAATACATTTTGAAATTTAAATATGTATTTTTTCGTGGTTATATGATTTTATTTTATTAAAAGTATAGACCAAATAGAAAAAGTGTTATGTTAAACCTCAAGTTTAATGAATAATCTTTATGAAAATAAGTAAATAGTATATGAAAATATTTTTAATTTCAAATAATGATGTCAAACTAGTTTTATTTAAATAATTATTAAAGTTGAATACTTAAAATTGAAGATTTAAAACAAAAATACTAAATAACGATGTCATATGATATCATTATTTTTTATCTAACGGTTTAAAATTAATTATGAAACTCATCTAATAGTGGAGCTTCGTCATATGACTTATGATGCAAATTTTTTAGTATATATTATAGATTATAGATATCTATCGTTCATATGTTTTCCTAAATTTTATCTAAAATATTAAAAACGACATATAAAGTTTTATTAAAGACAAAAAAGAGCATTGGTTTGTGTTACAAATCTTCATGTAGACGCCAACATAAAAAAGCAAGCTGGAATACAAGAAGTATACGTTGTATAATTAGCATATGGACGATTCATTAATAGACTAGAGGTGGCTACGACATACCCATGTAAAAATGCATAGTATCATTTTATATTTTCTTTTATAATAAGTTTCAATAAATCATCATATAAACTCTAAAATAATGAATTTCGATAAATTTTTATAGCACCTATCATTTTCCCATTTTAATAACCTTCAAATAAGCTACTTAAAAGGGTTTGGATTTTGAATAGATAAAATAATAAAAATACGATTTATATATAAAATTATTTGATAAAATAGTTAGAGATGATCTTAAAAGCTAAACCATAAACACACACTTATACTTTTCATAGAAAAAATCATTAAATACCATTTATATTTCAAGGTAAAAAATATTTAATTCTCTACCATCCATTTAATTTCAATTCAATGACTTATAATAAAATCAAAACCCACGTTCAACGTTTTTTTTTTAAATTAATTTATCTCGCAAAATGTTAGTCGTTAGGCGAAACAAATTACGCCATTACGACCTTCTTGTTCTCCTCTTTACTTAGAGCAGTGGTCACGTATACTTTCGACGAATTTAATTTTTTGTTGTTTAGATGGGTATTGGAATTGTAAAGTGCATCTAAGGGTAAATTTTCAAAACGAAAAATGTTATGTAATGTATAATTTATCTAGACCAAGAAAAAAAAATTAAATTTTAACAACCTTTTTTTTTTCCCGTTTTTGGCAAATATTTAAACTCATAATGTGATATCAAATGTGATTTTAACATCACATGTGGATAAAAAGACTTAAAATCATTATAAGATGTATAATTTAATTAAATGGATAAAAAGTTTCACGAAATCACATGAGATAATACTAATATCAAATGTGATATTAATATAAATAATATGTGATTTTATAATTTATGTAGTATTTCAAAACTAATAAATCAATAACTCACATGATTTGAACTTCAAATGTGAATTTTAAAACACAAAAATATTATATGAGGTATAATCTATATGAACCCGGAAAAAAAATCTAATTTTGACGAATTTTTATTTTTTTCGGTTTTTGTCAAATATTGATATTCGTAAGGTAATATCACATGTGATTTGAACACTAAATGAGAATTTCAAAAACATAAATATGTTATATGATGTATATTTAACTAGATCCAAAAAGAAAAAAAGACATAAATTTTATGTCAAACTACTATTATCACATGTGATAAAACTGTAATTTGATAATATAAATTTTCCAAAACCCGAAAAAAAAACCCGGTAAAAAATTTCGTCAAAACTATATCAAGTGTGTGCTCTATAGAAAAAGGAGATAATGCTTGTTTTAATGGTGTAATTTATTCGTTTAATACATGTACGGTTTTTGACATAATTAACTTGTAAACAAAAGAAAAATTAAAATGAGTTTTGAAATGGAGTGTTGTGATTGGTTTTTATTGCACTCAAAATTTTTTTATTGCCTTAAATGAACCCAATCCACTTTTTATAAACTTAATATGAAATTGATTTTATGCTTTGGGTATGTCTGGTAAAACAAGTTGAAAGCTATAGCTACAAGTTGGAGCTGATAGATAGAAGCTCTAAGTTGGAGTTGAAAGTTCAAAGCTTTTTAAAAATACAAAAGCTCTAAAAAGCTTAAAACAATTAACTTTTAATTTTGAAGCTGTTTAAGAGTTGTTGAAAAATACAAAAAACTTAAAACTATTAATCCAAACAAAACTTTTATAAAAAGACCTTATTTTTTAAAATAAAAAAGTTTAACTTTTTGAAAAACTAGTTAAAGCTTGTGCTCCTTTATATAATAAATCATAAGAAATGTATTGAAGATATATTGCATGTGAAATGACATCCAATATGACCAGTCATGAACAATAACACTTGGATTAAAGTATTTAGCTTTTATTCATTTAATAATATTTGAATTAAAATTATATGATTGATAGGTATGAACATGTGCACACATGGACTAATTCTCACCTAGGAATCTATATATTTATGATATCTTCTTTATTCGTTTTATATAATGAAATGTTATATGAAAATGCAATTGATGATGAATAACTATTGATTCAAATTGACTATGATTTTATTAACATTTGTTATGTTACTTAAGGGTGTTTGTTTCGACTTATTAAACGGGATTATGGGTTTATGTAATTTTTCAAAAGCTTATAAGCCAATTTTTTTCGGCTTATGAGCTTATAAAGTTGAGCTTATGGCTTATTTAAAGTTATAAGCTCAACTTGATAAGCTTATAAACCGGAAAAATGGGCTTATAAGCTTATGAAAAATTTCGTAAACTTATAAGCCGGTTAAATAAGCCAAAACAAACATCCCTAGTTCATAAAATGATAATAGAAGTCTAATAATATGTTTTTGATTATAGTTTGAGGTAGTTGCAAAAAAATGACAGTTCATCAGTTTAGGTGTATGGAATGACAAAAATGCCATTTGTTGTCTTATAATATCATGATATCATGATATGCATGATTTATTATATTCCATAATAATTGATAATTGATTTTGTGGGAAAAATATCTCAAACATTTAATTAATATCCAAGAATTTCATTATGTTAAAAAAAATGTGTACCAAATATTAAAACTATTAATATTAAATAATGTTTACTTATATAGAAAAATAGGAAATGTTGACTACTTGGCTTATGTAGCCAACATGACTACTTTCCGTCAAGAAAAATCTTTATAATGCTTAAACTAAACATCGTCGTCCAAGTAACTATGATATTTCTAAATGTGTTAATGGAAAAAATTAATACAATAAAGATAAAAAACAATGAACTTGTTGTAAGTGTGTTTGTTTTAAAAGGTATGTTATTTGCGGAGTTTTAAAACAAATGAAGAATGTGAGGGGAATGTAGCCATGAGCTATATAATCATAGTAGCCAACATTTATTCATAGAAAAATATATTTTAGATATAAAAAGACCCAAATAGGTTGAGCGAGTGGGTTTGTCCCGCTTGTTGTGGTGGAACAAAACTTGATTCGGTGTATATTTAGTTGTGGAAGCAAATAAACATTAAAATTTTGATGTAAAAGAAACACAAATGAAAACGTTGTTATTTTATTTAATAACGTAACACAAAAAAAGAAGTGTTAAATAACGTAATCCAAAGAGAAAAAGTAAATAATTTGTCATCCAAAAAGATAACTAACCCAAAATAATTTAATAATCAAAATTAAGACGTAACTAATTCATTAGAATGTAAAAAGAGAAGATAAAACGAAATTGTCGAAGACAAAAAAGGTAACCAAAAAAGAAAGATGTTGAACTAAAAAGTAACAATTAATTGGAATGAATAAGTAGACAGATTATTTCATAACCCAAAAAGAAAAGTCTTGAACTAAAAAGTAACGATTAATTGAAATAAATAAGTAGACACATTATTTATTCGTATTCAACTTAATTAATAATTTGTTTCTTATTTACGATTTCTATCTCTAAATTTATAAAAATATAGGATTTTAATGCATGTAGTTTTATGTTGACAACTTTTAAAAAAAATGAGTAATATCTTGATTTTGACAATTATTTAACTTTGAAATTTAAAGTATTAGATGCTAAGCAACAATAATTATGATTTTGTCTTTCTAACACTTTTTAAAAGATAAATTATTAATCTAGACATATTAATGGGCCAAATTAGGCACTAAAATGAAACAAAAGGTCTGCTTTGTAACTAACAAGCCACATTGGGCCCTTGATCCAGCTTTTCAATAAAAATCATTTGTACAAACATTAACCGACTTGGTATTAGGAGATATGTAACTAACTTTGGAGTAAGGTTCGTGAGTCGCATACTGCCCAAATGGATGTCACTGTGGCCACGAATCACTAACATTGCCGTTAAAAAAAAAAAAAAACCTGACTTGGTATTAATGTTCATAGTAATGTTACATAGATTACAAACTACAAAACTATTTTTTACAAACATGTTACATTTTTCTTTATAACATATATCATCGTTATGTACACCAACTATAGTAATGCAATTTTTACTTTTGAACAAACTACAAAGTATACATACTAATTCTGTGAAAGAGATGTACAAGAAGGTCGGTTTTGATACAAATATCTATTTTTCGACATACTCTTTTAAGGCTTAGGAACCCAACATCCATGAAGTCCGTAGGGAAGGCCATAAGGGAACTTTGCTCTTGCAATTTCTTCAAATGTTGATGCGTCTAATATTAGCGCGTACCCTTCACCATTTTTGTCGGTTACCATTGAAATCACGACTCCTGTGAATATGGACGTTAATAAGATCATATAAAGATCAATTTTGTGCCAATCCACCTTGTTTTTAAGTTTGTTTATAATATAAACCAAATAACATACCATCATCCTCTTTTGTTGCATCAGGGTGTGCGACGAAAAATGGTTCGGATGGAATTGCACCTTCGTCATACCAACTTTTCGCTTTCTTCTCTTCCAAGTCTATCTGTAAAATATGCGAAAAATGTTACCACGTTCAATTTTCCTATAGTGAATTAATTGAATATATCACAAGCAGTATTTGGCGAAAAAATGTACCTTAGTGAGGGTGTTGGGGAAGTTACAAGGACGTCGAGCACCACAAGCATAAGCGTATCTATATTTCTTGCCTAAATAAGCCGGATTGATGCTACACATATCCATTCCCCTTCCGTGTTCATCTGGGTTTAGAGCGTCTACTAGTTCTCCATTAGGACTCCCATCAAATGGTATTTTAAACCTCCCAACCCTACAATTACACATTCTCTTAAAAACATGCTATAGTTTGAAAAAATTATATTTAAGAATACATTTTACTCAAAAGACTAATATGCAAAAGCTATTTAATAAATAAATGTACCTAGCATCCGGTAAAACATCCTCTCCAGACCATGATCGTAGATTTTGAAGTCGAAGCTTGTCAAGGATTGAAGTATCGGCATTATGTTCACAACAATCTACTATAACTCCAATCACCCTACCATCCTCGTCTTTCTCTTCGTAAGCGTTTATATAGTGAAAGGTCACAAACAAAGGAACTTCAACACTTGCCACCTTCGAAAATTGAATGATAAATAAAAGTTATTTTAGATATTATAATGACAACCAGTAATATAAGTATTTATCAATCATTTCAAACATTTTATTTCCTTAATAAAGCTTACCAAATTGCCACTAGCTTTGCACATAACATGCATAAACCCTTTGGACTCCGGATGCCATTCAAACTTGTACAGTGGTGTAGGTTCAGCCCTTAACAAATTTTGTGCGCAATACCTCAATGGCATCTCAGGCACAATGACATAATGTTCCGTCACAGGGAACGAATGCACCCACCCAGCTGAGGGGCCACCACGACATTCAACCCGACCAATCACCTTCCTTTCATTTGAACCAGGCTCCATCCTTGCCACTAAATATCCAGGGTTCAACAAATCCGGTAACAATGTCAAAAACTCAGACTCAGTCACTATAGGATGCGCTGAGTGGACCAACCCACCCAAGGAGTCACTATACTCAAACTTCCCTAGTGTATCTAAATTATTTGGGTCGATTATTATCGACCCTTTAATTGTCTCAGTGAGACAAACCACTCGACCGTCACCTAACTGAACAACGCCAGTATTGGCATTATCAGTTAGGGACGCACCCGATAATAAGTTGGCCAAGTCACCAATATATGACATGAAATTGTCATATTTGGGGACTTCAGAAAATTCCCGGTAACAAAGTTTATTGTTTTTTGTTGCGGCTTTATATGCATCAGATTCAATTTGCCGATGACCCATCACAAGGCGTCCGTTCTCAAAGCATAGGCGGACGATGGTGGCATAGCCGTCGAAGAGGTGGCGGAAGTTGTAGTCTCCTATGTGCCATAGCCCTGGTCCATTTCTTAAGTATGTCCCATTCTGCATGGTTTAAAGATCAAAAATAGAACTATTATAACTTAATGGAATTTAGAAATTAATAAAGAATATGATAGTAGCATACAGAAACAAACACAAATGAATTGGTGGCGATAATTATGTTTGTAATCATGAAATATATAATGTAATATGTCATCTCATAGAAAAAGAATCTTTATTAAATTCCTGTTTTTGGCAAAATTAAGATTATAATAAATTACTTGATGTGATATGTATTTTAGCGAACACTTTTTTAATTAAGACTACTAATAATATTAGAAAAATAGTATTTTAAACAAATCGAGAGGTCTCATAATCAAATCCCGTTTGATATGATCACTTCTTGTGATGGTCATACCGGTTTCACTATAGAAATTTTGTTTTCAATTTTTATTAAAGAGGACTTATGGCAAAATTATGTAATTCTCAAAGATCATTTAAAATAGTTGGGATATCTTGAATAATATTATAGGTGTCAAAGTGGTGCACTACAATTATTATCAAAAGATTTGCACTAACAAATTGCATATAATCCATCAATGCATCATGATTCAAAATTTGACACACACAAACACATACCAGCCATTGTGGGATCTCTCCTTCCACGACGAGCTCCCCTTCCCAACGATCTTGTTGTACGCTAGTCCATGCCACCAACTTCCGCTCCTTTTCCACCTCCTTCCGCTCCTTTGCCACCTCCTTCCATGTTGGTTGTGGAACAATTGCTACATTAACTATACTTAACTCTCGACCCTTATTTTTCTTTGAGAAAATAGCTTGCCCAAAGGTACAACCACCACTAGTATTATGGTCGGAAAGTGCCATGCATGATTGCAAACCATAGTTTCCGGTGTAAGAAAATGGAAGAGAGGAAGCCATATGAAAGAATTAGGTTTTTATAACTAGCTAGGAAGGTTAAAAAGTATGTTGTATGAGGGGGGTATATATAGTAGATTAGAAGTTTATGGCACTATGGGTAGAAAGCACTTGGTATCTTGAATGATAAAATTCCTTTTACTACTAGACAACATTATAAAATTATAAAATTAACATAAACTTACAAATATTGAAAATACAAACAGATAGAAAAACAAGATTGCTTCCTTAAACAAGAGAATTAAGTTCTTAACAAGAAAATCCAAAACTTTCCTACTTCTCTCTGGCTTTTTGTGTGTTATATTTTACTTTCCTTTCGGAAAAATGGATATACTTTACGTATATATCCAAGCGTCGTATACTTATGTATAGACGATGGTTTTGGAAGATACTTACTTAACTAGCTAGGTATATATGTAGTTACTCAGCTTAGTTGTATAGAAATAATGGAATGTATGTGTACAAGTAAAACACATACTTTTCATAGGTATATATGCATTTGATTAACATTTGTTAATGTTTGCCTAAAATATTGCCGATTTCATTATGTACTAATTAACTAAAGACATCTTTGTATTATAGAAGATGGTTTTTGGAAGATGCTTACTTGACTAAGTAGTTACTCAACTTCGTCCTATAGAATGAAATGCATGTCAAGTAAATGCAAACGTTACATTGGTATATATGTATATGATTAAAATCTTTTAGGGTTTGTCTAACCTATTGCCGATTTCATTATGTATTATTTTTTAGATCGACATTTACACACACACACACACTAAACCATCAATATGTACATTTTGAATTTTTTTTTTTTGTATCCACTTTATAAATGAAGTAAAAATTATATGAACAAAAACCATAATATTATAACTTGTCAATTTGCTAAACAAGTTATAGTCACCATTAATTTTCTCAAATGATATATACAGGGTTGCGGCCAATCAGGTTCTGCCTGGTTGGTAAGGAGTTTTCCTGGTGAAGGAGAGGTCTCGAGTTCGAGCCTCTCCAGAGGGTTTCCTCTTTGGTGGGCATTGGGGTGGCTGGTAATGGTGGCACGATAATACTCCATTACTGGCCCGCAGGAGTTGCCGTTTCAAAAAAAAAAAAAAAAAAGAAAAAAAAAATTAGGGTTGCGATTAAGAGATAATGTCGTTTTGTTAAATAGATAAATTATGCTTACAACAAAAGATGCGATGCTTGTTGAGTAGGTTAAAAAGTTATTATAAAAAAAACTTATAATGTAAGCATATTGAAATACAACAATCACTAAAAGCCTAAAACAAAAAAGTAACAATATAACTTATTGAATAAAAACAAATAAATTTCTTGAAATAATTGAAAATCATTTGCAACATGACAAGCTAAAATGCTACGGAGTATAAAATTTGGAAGATATTATTGGAATATTCTTAAAATGCTGACATATTTTGTTTCAACTTTTATTTTCAATTCGTCATTTTTAGCTAGAATGTTTGGATCCATTATTTTATCATGTTCGAGTTGGAATGCAATTACAAACAATATATAAATTGTTTTTTTGTCTTGTTGATCTAAAACTTTATTGTTCGGGGATCACCTTAATTACTCTTATATAAACGATGGTACAATTGAAACATATATGGTACTAGCGCCTTTCAAGCATGACAAACTCAACATTGGAAGCCTTTATGTTAGTAAGTCATCGTTACTAACAAAACGGTGGTGGAAGTTTCACCTAAAACCGGATGCTCTTTAGGGAAAAAAGTTTAAGTTTTAGATTCATGGCAAAGATGTCGATCCCTCAACTCTTCATAAAATTGAGTTAGACAATATCTTAATCTATCTTTATGAAAAAACCAAACTATTTCATAAAAAATGTAATAAAACTTAGATGGAGTAGTAATTAATTGAAAAGCCTATTTACATTACAAAAGCCGGGCTCACAGTCAATATAACCTGATAATTCTAAGATTGAGGGCGTATATATGTATGATTAACTTTATGCACGAAAACATCTTATTCGTATCCGAGTTTTAAGTCTTGAAGGTATATATATCCATAGTTACCATCACCACCAAGGTACACTAGTGGTAAAACTTCTTGATATCATCACAAAAGCTCTTATGTAAGTAACTTCTTGAGGGAAACTAAAGAAAGAATTCAAAAATAATCACGACTCTCAATAATAGGGTATAATGTCAAAAAAGTAATATAAAATACACATTTTGATATTTGAGGGTATGTAAAAAAAAATTGGAACAAAAAAAGATTAGAAAATCGAATTTGGCATAACAAAAGATTATTTGCGAAAGTTACGTTTTTAACTTGTTTTCAACATGTAAAACATTAAATAACGTGTCTCGTTTTTTTCTAAAAGTCACGAGGAATTAGAGAAAATCACATCTTCAAAAAAAGTTTTAATCATATCTTAAAATTTATGCTTGAAACTTCATTTTAACGATTAAATAAGTTTAGAAAATCCTCTTTTAAAACAAATTAGATTTTATAATCCCTTTTTAAAACAAATTAGATTTTATAATCCGTTTTTAAAACAAATTAGATTTTATAATTTTTTTTGATTCTAAATGTTTTTACGTACCCCAATTGTCAAAATTTGTATTTTATATTACATTTTTTTTAACATTTTTCCCCTCAATAATATCCTAATTATATGATGTACATGTGGTTCAAAAAGACTAAGCCTCTCTAAAAAAACATGTATTTGAATAAAAGCCATATGTTTTACATGTTTATATTCATATTTTTACAAAATTCAATGAAATAAAATAATAAGAAACACAATTATCTTTGACTGAATTATTATTAGCTCAAAGGATGTTCAAAATTAAATGTAACCCTACGTTCCTTTATCTTTTTATATTATAATATTGAGCAATTAAAGACTTTTGGGTTAGAGGTTGTATATGAGCTAGCAGACCGTTCAAAGTGGGATACAAATTAAAGAACGACTCAAATCATGACCAACACGATCACTTCATGATTACTATATGTTAATCGTCCATACCCAATTTGGAAAGTTGAATTGTGTTGTAAGTATTTGATTATACTATTTTGGACGTGACGACTGACGACACTCCTATCTTGAGGGTGTTTGGTCAAAACCCGCCAAAGTAAAGGTATTTGGGCATATTAAGTTGTTAAGAGGGAAATAATTCCCAAACATTATATGGGGGTAATTTCAGTGACGAAGATAACTTTGAGACGGTGTAGGTAGATCCCCCCTCTTCAGTTTTGTCAGTCCGGAAACCTGAACCATGAAACGAAGAACTGACAGCCCACTCGATAATGTTGGTGATTTTAGTGTCATCGACGGTCATTTAGGTAATGTGATTTACTAGTGACTGATGTGACTTCATGTTCAGCTCGGAAACGAGTCAGGGAAGTGTGGAGTGCACACTCGTTGAGCTAATATGAACCGTCAGAAATCTGTTTCTAAATACAGATTATTTGGTCTCATTCTAACTAACGAATTCATACATAATTCTTTACATTTCCGATTTGTGATTCACTGCCAAGAACACAAATTGTCAATTCTCATTGTATTATCCCGATTAGGATTTCGTGTAACCCCAGGCAATTGTTAGGGTCGAAATACTTAATACGTTTGTTAGAATTTAGGGTTTGTGATAATCTCGGATTTCTCAATGTATCGTGTTTGTTCACTTTCCGTATTAAGTATTTCGACCCTATCAATTGCCTGGGGTTACACGAAATCCTAATCGGGATAATACAATTATTTGGTCTCATTCTAACTAACGAATTCATACATAATTCTTTACATTTCCGATTTGTGATTCACTGCCAAGAACACAAATTGTCAATTCTCATTGTATTATCCCGATTAGGATTTCGTGTAACCCCAGGCAATTGATAGGGTCGAAATACTTAATACGAAAAGTGAACAAACACGATACATTGAGAAATCCGAGATTATCACAAACCCTAAATTCTAACAAACGTATTAAGTATTTTCTTGTGATTATGGCTGGAAGTACTGTGAAGAATATGACGACGAACTTTGGGAAACTGGACAAGTTTGAAGGGCATGACTTTAGGCGCTGGCAGAAAAAGATGCATTTCTTATTGACATCTTTGAAAGTGGTTTACATTCTGACAACACCGATGCCAGAATTGGTGGAAGACGCAACAGTGGAAGCAATCAGAATCAGGGCTAAGTGGGAGAATGATGACTACATCTGTCGTGGTCATATATTAAATGGTATGTCTGATTCTCTTTTTGATGTTTATACGAATGTTGAATCGGCTAAGGAGTTATGGGATTCTCTTGAATCGAAATACATGGCAGAGGATTCTTCTAGTAAGAAATTCCTTGTTAGTAATTTTAATAATTACAAAATGGTCGATTCTAGACCGGTCATGGAACAGTATAATGAACTCCTTAGGATCCTTGGTCAATACACACAACATGGCCTGAGAATGGATGAATCCATTTCTGTTTCAAGTATAATTGATAAGTTGCCTCCTTCATGGAAGGATTTCAAACATACTTTGAAACACGGTAAAGACGATTTGTCTTTGATCCAACTTGGTAGTCACTTGCGTATAGAGGAATCTCTAAGGATGCAGGAAAGTGATAAGGGAAAGGGTAAAGAAGTTGCTGGTCCTTCTGTGAACATGGCAAAAGAGGGTAAAAATAAAAACAACAAAAACAACAAAGGAAAGAAAGGTGACTGGAAAGACTTTAAGGATCACGGTGGTGGTTCTAGTTCCAACAAGAAACCAAAACCAGAAGGTTGTTGGAAGTGTGGTAAAACGGGTCACTTCAAGAGCGATTGTCGTGTTGGTAATAAGAAGAACGCAAATGCTGGTGGTTCGGGAAAGGGGTCTAAGGACCAGTCCCAAGACCAAGGTCAGATTTTAGTGCCTTTTTCAAATTAAATATTCTGTTTCACTAATTTCGGAAGCATTTTATGTGCAGGTTGATGCAATTGCGTGGTGGATAGATTCTGGTGCCACAACTCATGTTTGTAAAGATCGTTACTGGTTTAAGACATACGAACCGGTGGATGACGGATCCGTACTATACATGGGGGATGATCATCATGCTCCTGTTCTTGGAAAAGGAAGCGTGACATTAGAATTTAGTTCTGGTAAAACTATTACTTTGTTTAATGTGTTGTATGTACCTAAACTTCGTAAGAATTTAGTTTCTGGTCCTATGTTGAATAAGTGTGGATATAAACAAGTGTATGAATCCGATAAGTATATCTTATCGAAATGTGGTGTGTTTGTAGGATTTGGTTATTATAACAATGGTATGTTTATGTTGAATTTGAATAAAGTTCCTGATGATTCAGATTCTGTATATATGTCTTCTTCTATTGTTGTTAATTCCTCATTATGGCATGCTCGTTTAGGACATGTGCACTATAAAAGAATGCTTGAAATGTCTAAAGATGATTTGATACCGGCTATTGATGGAAAACATGATAAATGTACAACTTGTATGTTAACAAAAATCACTAGAAAACCTTTTAAAAGTATAACAAGGAAATCTGTCATACTTGAATTGATACATAGTGATTTATGTGATTTTCATGCTACTCCATCTTTAGGCAATAAGAAGTATGTTGCAACTTTTATAGATGATGCCTCTAGGTTTTGCTATGTTTATTTACTACATGCTAAAGATGAAGCCCTAGATAAATTTAGAATTTATAAAACAGAAGTTGAATTACAACAAAATGACTTAATTAAAACTTTACGCACAGATAGAGGTGGTGAATATTATGATCCTGTATTTTTCCAATCTGTAGGAATTATTCATGAAACTACAGCTCCTTACACACCACAACAAAATGGTGTGGCTGAAAGGAAAAATAGAGCTCTTAAAGAAATGATTAATTCCATGTTATCTTACTCAGGCTTGAGTGAGGGGTTTTGGGGAGAAGCCATGTTAACGGCTTGTTATTTATTGAATAGAGTTCCTAATAAAAGGAACAAGACTACCCCATATGAACTTTGGTATAAGAAACGACCCAACTTGTCATTTTTGCGAGTTTGGGGTTGTCGAGCCGTTGTGAGGCTCCCTGATCCAAAAAGAAAAACTTTGGGTGAAAAGGGTATTGATTGCATCTTTGTTGGATATGCTGAGCATTCCAAGGCATATAGGTTTTATGTAATAGAACCTAATGATTTCGTTTCTATTAATTCAATTATAGAATCGAGAGATGCAATATTTGATGAGAATCGATTTTCTTCAGTACCTAGACCAAAGGATATTATACCAAATTCGAATGAATTTCAAAGGGATGATCATTCTGATGATGTACCAAGTGAGATTCCAGAACCTCGTAAAGGTAAAAGAGTTCGGAAAGCTAAATCATATGGTTCTGATTTTCCGCTATACTTAGTTGAGGGATCGAGAGATCAAGTGGGATCACAATACTTTTATTGTTACAGTATTGAGGGTGATCCTAGAACCTTTGATGAAGCTATGCAATCTCGAGATTCTGCTTTCTGGAAAGAAGCAATTGGTGATGAGATTGGGTCAATTTTGGAAAATGGAACTTATATTCTAATTGAATTACCCCCTGGTTGCAAAGCATTAGGTTGCAAATGGCTCTTCAAAAAGAAGATGAAAGTCGATGGAACAATTGACAAATTTAAAGCTCGATTGGTGATCCAAGGCTTTAGGCAAAAGGAAGGTATCGATTATTTTGATACCTATGCACCAGTTGCTCGTATCACTACTATTAGATTGTTGTTAGCTTTAGCAGCTTTACACAATCTAGTGATCCATCAAATGGATGTCAAAACAGCATTTTTAAATGGTGATTTGGATGAAGAAGTGTATATGAAGCAACCGGAGGGATTTGTTTTGCCGGGGAATGAGCATAAGGTGTGTAAGCTGGTTAAGTCGTTGTATGGGCTGAAACAAGCACCTAAGCAGTGGCATCAAAAGTTTGATGAGGTGGTGTTATCAAGTGGATTTCTTTTAAACCAATCTGACAAGTGTGTATATAGCAAATTTGACAGTTCCGGTAATGGTGTCATAATTTGTCTATATGTTGATGACATGCTGATTTTTGGAACTGACCAAGATCAAGTGGATAAAACTAAGAAGTTTTTGTCATCGAGGTTCTCAATGAAGGATATGGGAGAAGCTGACGTTATTCTTGGTATTAAGATTAAACGTCAGAATAAAGGGATTATAATTTCGCAATCTCATTACATTGAGAACATACTCAAGAAGTTTAATCGTGAAGATTGTTCTCCAGTGAGTACTCCCATGGATCCAGCAGAAAAACTTATGCCTAATACAGGAAAGCCTGTGGATCAGCTCGAATATTCTAGAGCTATTGGTAGCTTGATGTATGCTATGACAAGTACTAGACCTGATATTGCATATGCTGTTGGCAGATTGAGTAGGTTTACTAGTAATCCTAGTAGACAACATTGGAAAGCAATAACTAGGGTCTTTAAGTACTTGAGAGGTACTAAGGATTATGGTTTATCATATCTTGGATACCATTCGGTGTTAGAAGCGTATTCAGATGCTAGTGGATAAATCATGTTGAAGATTCATCTTCAACGAGTGGATGGGTGTTCTTGCTTGGGGGAGGTGCCATTTCATGGGCTTCCAAGAAGCAAACATGCATCACTGGTTCTACTATGGAATCTGAATTTGTAGCATTGGCAGCTGCTGGTAAAGAAGCAGAATGGCTACGAAATTTGATACATGAGTATCCAATATGGCCGAAACCAATAGCACCAATTTCTATTCGTTGTGATAGTGCTCCCACCATGGCTAGGGCTTATAGTCAGATATACAATGGGAAGTCTAGACACTTAGGTGTTAGACATAGTATGGTTAGAGAACTAATCATGAATGGTGTTATATCTATTGAGTTTGTTCGGACACATCATAATTTAGCAGACCACTTGACGAAGGGTTTGGCTAGGGACTTAGTGAATAAGTCGGTGATAGGGATGGGATTAAAGTTCATATAAATCTACTACTTATGAGATATCCAATTCCCTTCTAATACAACGTTAGAAGTTGAATTCAATGTGGAAAGCTCATAGTTAGAGATTGGAACACAAATGTTGATCTTCCCGAGGTAAGTGTTCAGACCTGCAAGTGATGGTTAGGTTGAAGTTTACCTTCTTAATGGTTCTTTTGAAAAATTGCAAATGCAGGTGCAAGAACTAAAAGGACCACCTATGTGAACATGAAGTTTTGCCGCTTCAAGAAGCTTGGACTTGGCTTCCTATATGTTCATTAATGGATTAGGACACATGGCTTGTTATAGTGTTAAGTATATGAATTGTAAAGTATTGTAGAAACTTATGTGTATAGTATCTTCAGGTATTCAGATGGATTGACGGGTTCAATGGTTACGACACCCCTATTTTCGATTATTTGGAATGTGTATTATACTAAGATGAAAATTCAATCGCAAGACATTTTCATTTATGCATTTGTTTGTTTCGTTATGTTTGTTTTATATATGTTCATATATCTTTATATATGATTTAGTAAATCAAGGATTACACTAAAATGGGGGAGGTTTGTTGGTGATTTTAGTGTCATCGACGGTCATTTAGGTAATGTGATTTACTAGAGACTGATGTGACTTCATGTTCAGCTCGGAAACGAGTCAGGGAAGTGTGGAGTGCACACTCGTTGAGCTAATATGAACCGTCAGAAATCTGTTTCTAAATACAGATTATTTGGTCTCATTCTAACTAACGAATTCATACATAATTCTTTACATTTCCGATTTGTGATTCACTGCCAAGAACACAAATTGTCAATTCTCATTGTATTATCCCGATTAGGATTTCGTGTAACCCCACGCAATTGATAGGGTCGAAATACTTAATACGGAAAGTGAACAAACACGATACATTGAGAAATCCGAGATTATCACAAACCCTAAATTCTAACAGATAATTTCACCCCTTACTTGCCCCACTTGATAAATTTTCTAGCTCTGTCGTCCATAGATAAGTTTTAGTAGTTGTCAAAAACAACGTGAAACCATGGGTATTTTGATGACAACTATTACGCTATTTATCTAAATCTAAAAGCGTTATTTATAGTAGATTGTATATTAAGTTTCAATACTCAACATTTTTTATTTATATATTACACCAAAATTTGTTTTTAATAAATCCATGTTTAAATGCTAGACTGTATAGAGTCGGATATTAAATATTTTAATTAATCTTTTTGTCTTTTTCTTGTGTAAATGTTTTCCGCCTCTTAAAAATTCGTCTGAACATATAGATGTTTAGCGACAAAATCCGTCTTAGTTCTGTCACAATTCTCTCTCCAAAAGCTTAGTCGTGTGTATGTTGTTATTTTGTCAAAGACTAGTGTGACTAAAGTAAGATAATATGCTAAGTGCTTCTTCAGTTTATATGTATATTTAGTTAAAAGGAGTGGTAGAAGAGAGTAGTACTCTCACTTTAAAAGCCATCTATGATGAATGTGTTCCTCAACCCCCGTAGACAAGATGTGAGGGTATGTTGGGAGATCGACCCGATAGGGAGCACGGTGCACCCTTTGAAGGATGACTATGTGGGATCCATTGTTAGTTTCTTAAGAGCGTGTGTGTCAAGAAGCTCAATCACAAAAAAAAGTATGTCATCTTGTCTTCCAATTTTACCTATTGGAAAGTTTTTGTGTGTGTGTGTTTTCGTATGTAAACTAGCTTACGTATATTTAGACTAAACGAAACCATCGAATTTGAAGATGAGTGGGCTTAAACCAGCACCGGCCACATTGTTAATCGCGGTTACTTTAATTAAACTCTCCACTTATTATTTCCTACTAATTAAATTCGTTGCTTCCTCTTCTTGTTCTTTAAGTTCTTATGGGGAATCCTTATTTTGTCTGCCACATACTTCGATTTCCCATTTGCTTGCATCATTCTGCTATAATCAAAATGTAATGATTGATAAACGAAAGTGTTTCGTTCTTTTGTTTGAATAAAACACGTCAATTTATTTAAATTTAATTCTATTCACGTTTGTAAGTATTCGTTATCATGATGGTCTAGGCATTTTAGTCGAACGATTGATTCTTATGCAAGTTGTGTTTAGGTGGCCAACTAATTACATAATGGATCTTCCGAAGGTCAAAGTCTATTATGATTCATCGTACCTTTTCTATTAGTATATCGAGGAGACGAAAAGTAAGTACTTATATTTGTAAATAGTTTTTACCGTGTTCCAGAAAAAGTTACCTTAATGTGGAAGACTAGAAGTGGAAACATAATTTTTTTACCGGAATCCAGGATTCAAAAGTGGGGCTCGGGTGTCTACAAAAAAGTTACGTCGACATGAAATCGAACTCGTTAATAACCTGGATTTGATTCTATCAGTCAATGTTGAGTGAGTTTAAGTAAAAATATGAACTCATATGAGTTTTTCTATATGAAACAAATTTTAGACGTCAATCATGACCTAAATATGAATTTTCACCGAGTCTAACAAACGAATAATTTAAATTTTGTAAATTGTACCAATTTGACCCATTTTAGTATAAAAGAAACCAAGTTTAAGGTTTAATGATCATTGTAGGTTTAATACTTTTTTTTAGTTTATATAAACATGCTCTTGTACGATGTCGGATAATAGAAACGCGTAGTATTGAGTATTATTTATAACGATAACTTATTAATAGAATTACATAATACATAAATAAACCTACAATCGGTGGCCAAACTAATCTATACATACCTTCTCTAATAGGTTGACCATCTTCACAATGATCTAGTGGTAAGACGTTCCACTAACTAATACGAGACCCAAATTCTAACCTTCCTAAATAAACATTTTAGGAATGGTCAAGGAAAAGTTCGGGGAAGCCGCGTTCATCTTACCCAATAAAAAAGCTCGCTCCCACCGGTTAACCTGAACATGAACACTTTTCCGTTCAGTTATCGTTTCCTATGTAAAACCAAAGGTTCGGACCACTTTGAATTAGGCATCCCAATTGAAAGATTTTGAGTCCAACCACTGTGACAAACAACCACATATGTTATGTTCGTTAACTTGTCATTCTCCAATTGTATATTTTTTGTAGGTGTATATACCATTAATCATATCAAAAGATCCTCTTACTATGTTTACAGTTAAGCTAGTTATAACTTCCCCAAGTAATTACTTAGACTGTAGGAAAACAGTCCTGTTATAGCTAAACATTCTTTACATGGATTCCTAATCAATGATGCAAGCAAATGATAAATTCAAATTAAATGGCAGACAAAATTAGGATTTCCCAAGTTGAAGAGAGTTATTAGTAGAAAACACCAAGTGGAGGGTCCAAAAGTGCAAATTAACTATGATCAACAATTTGGCCAGTCTTAGTGGTGTAATCGAGTCTAGTTGAGTAAAAAAAATATCAAATTTGAGCTTGACTTAATTACGACACTCGAGCCTTGAAACTCGAGTGAGGCTCAACCGAGCCTTTATTTTCTAGCTCTAGCTCTAGCTCGAACAATTAATCATACTTTTCGAGCTCCATTTCACTCAATTATATTATCATTGTTAAATTATAGATAAAAACATAAACCATTATTTATTCGATATTTTAGAGCCGGACTTATATTTATTCTATATTTTCAAGCTCGATTTAACTCGACTCGGATAGGGAATAAGCACGATATATATTAAGGTTGTGAATAACGTAAGGCGTGACGTGACAGTATGGTTAAGCCTCAGGACATTGCGAGACATGACGGGATATGACGTTTTTTAAGTCGTGACAATATCGCAGAATTTTATTATATTTTATAATTTTATATATGCTTATATATATATTTTTACTATCGTTAAGTTATATAACATCAATAAAAATCGATGTTATCATATTTTAATACACATCTAATCTAAGATATAGTCACCAAATTTCAATCAAATGATCTTTATAGCCATTTTTAACTACTTTTAACTTCTTTTTTTTTGTTTTTCAAATTTCCCCAAAGCGTTACAAAAAACTCGTGTTAAAGTGCGACATGGCGCACATTGACACGTTTTGTGGACGTCACACCTAATAAAGACCACTTGCATGTTTTCGTAACGACTAGTCACGCCTTGACGCGCATTATTTAAAATCTTGGTATATATACACAAAGGAAAAAAATATATAAAAGTACATGACAAGATAGATAAGGCTCACAAGCTTTAAGAGGAGAGTATTCCGGTACTTGAGCTCGACTTGAAAGATTATTTAAGTAGCTAGAACTTACTTAACTTGACTCTAGTCGATTTATATCACTCCTCGGGGCAAGCTTGAGTAGTTCGCGAGCTGTCAAGCCTCGTTTACACAAATATGCCCACTAACTTGACAAGATATGAAAATGGAGTTTACAAAATTCGGATTAATCGAAACCAAGCTAATTATAGAGGTTGTGATATTGGGGAAAATTCATTATACTCGAATGATTTTAATTAAGGTTTCAAGTGTCTTAGCCTAGGTCTGACGTTACCCGACATAGTTAGATGACATGTTCGGATTGTTTTACGCCAGGAATCAGTTATTTGGTTGTTTGTATTTACCATTGATCGTCACTAATATGTTTTTCTCACTATAATTCTATAATTCTTCAAAGATTGTATAATGTCTCTCTATAAATTTTAATTCTACAACAGTCGCCTAATATGTGAATTTAATGTTTGGTGTTATATTCAACAAAATCAAACTTTTCAAAACGTGGGGTCGATACATTGGCATTCTATGTGCTGAGGATCTTGTTTTAAACATAAGGACACTTTCTAAGGTAATCTTATGATTTAATTAGTAATATTATATTATAACTTAATAAATAAAAATTTGTCATACGACACATAAGAAGTGTATGAAATGTGAGAGTCACGGAAAGTAAACAAATCGGGTTACCAATCTGTAAAATAAGACGAACTGTTGGCCATCTTCTATTATAGAGGGAGCATACGGCCTCGAAGGCCAGGTCTGAAGTTAGTTTCGTGTTTGAGTGTACCACCCGAACCAGTATTATATAATGAGTCAAACTTTGGTTTGGGACCGTTGCTCTGGGTTCGAGTGTTTCATACATCATGAACATCGCAACCTAGAGGTGGGATGCTCATATATAGTAGCCTTTTCTTATGGTGTTCCTATGACTCGTAGTCTGTTATATTCCAAAACAAGACCTTGCTGAGCTTCTTCGGGACTGTTAGGGTTTTTCTCTCTTTAAGTGGCGAATTTCCTTACGGTATCTATGTTTAAGAACATGGTTTTACGCCCAAACTTAAAAAATGTTTACGTGCCTAAGTATACTCCGATTAGATATGTTATTGGGTACTTCCATTTCCATATCAAACAGAACAAATAATGATTTGGTACAACGTTTCGTAATTAAACTGCATATGTATTAAAATGATGATTCACACCTCATTTTCTACTAAAATATATGATTTTATTTGTATTTATTCAAATAAAGTGCACATAAATATTTTACAATTACTTTATGTCTATTCATGTGTTAGTTGATCCCCACATATATAAACAAATGAGAACTAAAATTGGCAGACAAAATTGCTGTTTCCCTAACGGAGAAAACCAAAATGATGAATGGGGTCTCTCTTCCTATTCAATTGGTTTGCTTTGATAATAAGTTACTCACTTTTTAAAAAATATTTTAAGCTGTTGGAATTTCGACCTTCAATAAATCTGAGGGAATACGCGGAATATAAGAAACTTTAAGTATGGTGTAGGATATAGTAACGCCGTGATTTCCACAAATACGCAATTTTTAAAACTTTTTATTTTATCAGATTATTTACAAAAAGCGTGAATTATAAGTATTTAAACTTACTCAACTGCTGTTCTTAATAGAAACGTTACTTTACAAAACACTTTTACATAGTATAATAAATTCATATTATATTTTACAACACCTTCACACATATTTTACAACTCAAAATGACGCGATTCAAGTTTATAAAAGGAAGGGAGAACTACCCCAATGCACCCTCTCACAAATCACCTGCAACTAAGCCACAAACGAGCAAGAGAAACATTTTGAAAAAGAGGTATCAACAAAGCCGGTGAGAAATCAGGATATATAATATAATATAACAAGTTTATAATAACACACGTCTCAAGTTCCCAACCCTTGTCCACCCGACAAGTTCACAACAACACATAATTATGATTAAATGCATATAACACTTTTGATTAAACTCTATAAATTAACTCTATGCATTAATCCTCAAATCTCTGTATGTTTCAGTCTCTAGTCTCAACCTCGAGTTTCCTAGATATAAACTCACAATCCAAAAAATCTCAATTGTTAGCTACTCGTGGATACGATGTAAATATAATAAACTAGGCCGCGACTCCTATTTATTATAATAACTCACGTACTACTTCCACAAATCCGACTCTACAACCGTCAGTCAACGATAATATTGCCAATAAGAAATTATCCCTCTTAGATTTGATATAAATGAAACATGAAGTATTTTGTCTCATTTATGAAAAAATTCCAATAGCTTCGATTCATGGTAGTTGTTCTTTAGAGATATGCAACACACCTTGATGTAATTCTTAACAAAATTATAGTGCAAACGAATCAAAACCATATTAAAAATTTAATATAAAAAGTGTGAATATTAAAATACCAAAACTATAAAAGCTTATAACGGGACAAACTAACAAACTAATATGAAATTTCACATAATAAATCGGCTTATATTTTACAAACAGTCTTTTTTTTTATTCTTCTTGAAACCGATAAAATGCTCCCCAAGAACAACACCATATCTTGATACACAAGTAACCTCGATAACCTAAGAACCCTAGCAACCCTTTCCTTTCCTTCCTCTCTTGCAATCCTCGGATAGTATCCAAACACCTCCACAAACCTTGTGGTATACGTAACAATTCCGGAACCCTAACTTGATACCCAAGTTAGTCTTGCAAAACCCTAGTTTTGTGGTACACGTTAGACCCCACAAACCCCAGTAACCTTCTTCTTGCTTGCGGATCAAGTAACAACCCCCACAAACTAAACCCTAGTTTATGGTTTAAGAAGCAACCACGCAAACATCTTCGTTGTTTGATAAACCAACCCGCCAGAAATTGAGTCTACAAGCCACGAGTTCAAAACCAAACTCGTATTCAACTCAAATAAACCCTAGAGGATTACCCACAACACCAATAACACAAACTTGGATCTTCAAAATAACCCACGAATCACAAACTGACTCGTGCAAAGAATCCAAGAACCTGCTGATTTTCAGCCTTTTTCCTAATTCTGCAGCCAACTTCAACAACGTATATCTTTTGTTACACACCTTTGATTGAAAAATCATTCGGTAGGATTGTAGATATATGTGTTGGGAATTCACAACCCAAATATCGTGACTATCCAACGGTTAACGAACTCAGAATGTTTTCCACCGCTGCACAAGTCTGGCCGAAAATAGACGAAAATCTTGTACTTGTTCACCTCAGAAGAACCACGTACCGTGGCTCTGATACCACTTGTTGGAATTTCTGCGTCAACAACCCCGAGGGAACCTGCTGAATACAAGAATCTTCAATTATGGTGGTGGTTATCGAACAATAAAGAAGAAAAGAAACGAGAGATGAGAATTTTAGACGACTCTCATTAAAGAAAAGGAAATTTGGTACAAGGTTTAAGCTTCACCCCTCACATTTATTTATAGGTGAGGGGTAAATCATAGTTAAAGTTAGATTGTGAAACAACCTTCTAATACACATCTAATCTACCCTTGCATTGTAAGGCAATAAAACCTTATTAGTAGACAACTACAATTAATAAAAAAAAACCTTAAATAATATAAATACTTAATATTTTTAGAATATTCATACCCTAATTATTTACTAACTGGATAACATAAGCAAAATTATTCGTAACAATAATTAATTTGCTAAGAAGTGGACTTTTTTGGACTTGGGCCGGATTATGGTTTATTGGGCATAAGTTGTTTCGAGTAGTTGGACAGAAAATGTGATCATATACATAATACATAGGAACATATTGGCATTTTGAAAATTTATCAATATGATCGAAAGGTTGAAACTTAAAGAAAATAGACGGAAGGGTACCATCAGGAGTGGAGCTTGCGGCTTAATTTGATTTATTGTAGGGAAATTTTGTAAAACTTTCCGGCACAAACAATAATATTGCCAATAATACATTATCCCTCTTAGATTTGATATAAATGAAACATGAAGTATTTTGTCTCATTTAAGAAAAAATTCCAATAGCTTCGATTCATAGTAGTTGTTCTTTAGAGATATGCAACACACCTTGATGTAATTGTTAACAAAGTTATAGTGCAAACGAATCAAAACCATATTTAAAAAATATAATATAAAAAGTGCGAATATTACAATACCAGAACCATAAAAGCTTATAACGGGACAAACTAACAAACTAATATGAAATTTCACATAATAAATCGGCTTATATTTTACAAACAGTCTTTTTTTTCGATCTTCATGCCTTTTTCATTGCATCTTAACATGTTTGTGGCCATAATCAACATAAACGAAACTAAATTAATACTTCGATACGTTGTAATATATATATATATATATATATATATATATATATATATATATATATATATATATATATATATATATATATATATATATATGTTTTACATTTGGATGTGCAAAGTAACCCATTAAATCTCAGGACAAACAAATTAGTTAAACCCATCACCATCTTATGTAGAATCTGAATTTCCTTATAGGTTACATGTTTTCACCAGTACATAGATTATTTTTTGGAACAACGAAAAACCTTTTTTAGAGCAGTTTTACAATTGTTCTAAAAGATCATACTCCAAAAAAGTAAAGGTTTTTCGGAACACTTATATAAACAGTTCTAAAAATGGTAGATTATTTGGAACGTTTGCTGAAAGGCGTTCTAAATAATATTTTCCATATTAAGAGTAGCAGATAGTTAATAGTCCGATGTGACTGTGTGGTCCAAAGAAGGCAGCATTGCAAAAATCTAAGTTTACTGACACGTATAACAACAAGATATAAGTCAGCATACGATAATAAGGTTTTTAGTGACTACACTAAGAAACAAAAACATTATATATGGGCAAGAAAATGAAATAAATTTTTGTGTGGAGTACTGTAATGTATCCATGTGATGAGTTAATTATCAATGATACACTAGTATATATGATGTAATATTTCATATGAACGAAGAATAAATAATATGAAAGTAGCACCAATAGACATTTAATCTAGCGGTATCTAGTTGACACATCAATCTAGAGTTGTATATTCAAATTCCAATAGAGAGAATTGTATATATTTGTGGGTTTTGTGGCATGATATTTGTGAGAAATTCATTATCGAAGCGACATAAAATACCTTAATATAATTTTATTGTTTATAAGTTTTTTTCACCGCACCGTCTAACAGGTTTCTTACTGGTTGCATTGGTATACATGATGCATAAGGATATGGAGTAATCTATTTTTTGTCAAAAGCATACGTATAACTTGTATCTTTCGATCTTTCATTACTCCATATTTGGACACTTTTGAATCAACGACTTGTCGTCGAAAATGTATTGAAGTGTCAACATCAATGTGTTGTGAGAAGACTATTCAGAGTTTTAGGTTTTCCACCATGGAAAAGAAACACACTTACCGGAGTGTTATATTTTGAAAAAAATAAGAAGAGAGGACATTATCCGTCTTAATCTAAAAAATTATTGTAAATTGCATCAAATACATATTAATGGAATTTAAACTTAACTAGGGGGATATCGTGCGTTGCACGAGTTCGCATTTGTCGTCGATGTGTGTTAAGTTACAGTGCATTGCACGATCTACAGATTCGCTCATTTATGGTTATTTTGCCTGTAAGATTATCACACCAGCACACACAGACAAACACATTATTTCTTTCTTTCTTTAAACTTCGATGGCTCCGTCACTCCTTGGTGCCTGTTGGAATGGTTACTAACCGAATTAGACGAAGTATACCTATGACAAACACGCCAATGTCTATTAACTGCTACAACAGGTTATAATAAGCATTCTAGCTGAATGTGAAATTATTTAAAATGCTCTTAATACATACCTGAAATGGCAACGACCTTTGTTTTGTCTCGGGATCAAATTGCTTTGTTACTCAGTATCCAGGCCGCCTAATCTTAACTGCACAATAAAAACATAATACGATTAAATTAATACCTCGTGAGTGTACTTCTTAATTGGTAGAGTAAAAGCCCGGGCAACTCCAGAAGCCACCCGAAGTAACTTCGTATTTTGGGATGTTCGCAATAAGATGAGCAGTGCATCTAAACCCCCTTCTTGTACAATTTTTTCTTGATTGATATCTGAAAGTAAAGATATTTAAAAACAGGCATACATATATAAAGTATATATAACACCTATTTACCTGCCAGCGAGCAACAATCTGGCAGTGATAATCATGGTTGGTATGACACCCTCATAACATAAATTCATCGAAACATTTACCTTCTGCAGCAAGGTTTGCCACTACTCTCACAGCGTGTGTTTGGACGTCTAAATCGGCAGATTGCAATAGTGTCAAGATCTTTTGAAGACCAACTGCAGAAAGCAAGTTCTAATTAATTTCCTTAACAATAAATAAGGGCTTTCAAGCGTTAATCTAGAGAATTATGTGGTTAACTTGCCTTCTTCACATATCTTAGCTATAGTTGTTCGTTGAAAAGAGTTTCACTCCCTTGATCTGTTTGAATTATGAAGTCCCAAGGGGGCGCCATTGGTTGATCCTCGCGCAATATTTTCTTTCATAGATGGTCTCTTATCCTACGGAAACATTGAACATGAAAATTTCAGTATACTTATAATGGAAAATATTAAAGGTGACAATCTTGACCCATTTACCTAAGAAGGGTAAATCTGGGGTTACTTTTTTATTTCAAACATGTCAAATAAAAAAGTTGCTAAATAGGGAACGGGGCAAATTAGTCAAACCGGTTGAATGGTCATCCCAAGTTTATTTTTAATGCATATATCTTCTCAAATCTTTTTATTCAGAGGTTCAGATTATTATTGCAATCATATTGTGATTGTAATCATAAATAATGTGATGATTATATAGAAGGTTTTAAAAAGAAAAAAGGGTTTGTGGGTCAGCTTAACCCAACCCAACCTATATTGATCCGTACTAAACAAATGACCTGTTTCAAACCAAAACCGTTTCCAACCGTTACCCGACTCATCCATATTTCCACCTTAAAAATATCAACCATGCAAAGTGTGTTGTATACGATACCTCAAAGTCGTCTTCACTTTCTGGAACAGCGTTTTTTATACTACTTAAGTCCTTTTCAACTGCCTTCCTTCGTTTTTCTTCAAGCGAAAGTACTTCTCTTACGACATGAAGTTCATCGCTTAATTTAGCCTACATTACATTCATTATTAAACCTTGTAAAGTAAAAACTATTTCAGGAGAACGGTTTATATAACATATGCTTATTCTCCGATAGATCCATGACCCAATAATAGGGACTGTAACGCATTGGCATTCTGAACCTCGAAACCTTCCTGCATTTCACAAAATATATAACATCAGTTGGTTTGTCATATTTTACTTCGGTTTCAATCTCTAATAGGTGAAATGGTAAAACATAAACATATAGGCTTAAATGTAGACAGATCAGACGGGTTGGAAGTCACCCATAAAGTGTAATTTTCATTGCCAAACGCCTACATCATATTTGAAAATATTTATTTTAGTAAACATACATGTGGACAAAGCGTGTTTGAGACGATTCAACACACCCAAATTGTCCGACCCACGTATTTTGCAACCTCTAATAGGGATCTAATATTATGCCATAAGATTGAATTGTACCCATATCCATAAGGCGGAAAAAAAGGTGAAGCCATATATGGCATCCTGAAATGATAGCCCATGTACGGGTCTGGGGCCGTGCCCGAAACACCTTCATTCCAAGAAGGTTGGTCCGCTTGGCTGATACCTGCAATAACATTAGCAAAGAAAGCACAGAAAAAAAGTTAGCATAATTTCAACTTGGTTTCGGGTCAGGTTTCACATTTTATAGACGTAATTTTTCCCATCCATACAAAAATCTGAATATCACCATCCAACATGTAGCATTTGTTCGATTCAAGCATCGACCTTTTTAAGCTACCACTTCCACTTTGTGTAAACTTTCGTTGAAGTGATATCCTGTCGGAAAGAAGAAAAAAAACTTTTAACAAAAAAACAAAATCACCCGAGTAAATTTATAGACTGCTTGAGAAAAAACTCACCAAAATAATTTAACGGATAAAGTTTGAGGTTGTTGTTGACCCAAGGGTGGGTCTTTGGGAATCGGGGCATAACCACCAAAAAAGTTCCAAAAATCTCCCACTTCGGCATCACCAACAAATTTTCCAATCCTCTATAACAATCAAAAGAGTCAAAACTCAACATTTACTCCGTTATCAATAAAAATGGAAGAAAAAAAAACCCGACTCAAAATAAGAAGACAGACCTATGGCAGCCACTTCACAATTTCCTTTGTGCTTATATTCCTTTATATACTGAACTACCTCCAAAGCTTTGGCTCTTTCCTGTATGCTGGAATTGCACCCACTGAAGTGGAATATTTTTGATGCGGTGTCAAGTATGAATACATCCCGGTGATTCAAAGACGACCGTGAAAACGGCACCTAATCATCATACACATCACAAATTTGTGAACTTTTGACAGTAAGGTTTTGATTTTTTATTTTATTCAAAAGAGGTTGAAAAATACTTACTTCTTTCACATGCACGACACGATCTCCTTTACATGTTAGCAATCTGGTTTCATAAGCCGGACCTTTTAACTGTACTTGTCCTGAAGAATATACACCTTGAACTGGTATGATGCACGGTTTAAAGTATGACAAAAATTTCCTCGTTTCTTGACCTTGAACTTCCTTATATTGTACAGATTGGGACCCCAAAGCGGCATCTAATTTTAAATCCATAATCAGTGATTTCATATCAGTTCACAAATTTCCTTTCAATCAAAATTAAAAATCAAACCAATCTGACCTAATAATCATCAAAATTATATGAAATTGATATCAGAGTGCATATCATAAATCAATCTCATCAAAGCATACCTTTGAATAAAAATTTAACATCAAAGTAAAGTGACCTAATAATCACTATCACAAATCAATTTCATTGAACCATACCTTTATTTAGGAGACTTGAAACCAAAATCGGCGATGGTAGCGGATAATCGGAGACGGTACGACGGTGTAGTGATGATGGTGGTGACGGTGCAGATGCGGGTAACGATGACGTGCGGATGCCGGTTCGTGTCATGATGTTGGTTTGCTTTCTTTGTCTGCTTAACACGTGCCCTCCTCCACCTCCATAGCAGTTTGGCGGTGGACACACTACCCAGCAAGAGGGAACGAAAGACAAAAGAAACCAAATTAAGAGAAAAAGACAGGTGTAAAACACGTGTAATCGATACACCAATCGGGGAAAACAGAGGAAGAAAAAGAGCCCAACAATTCGGCCCAAATGAGGCATTTAACCCGGGTCCAGGCACGAATTCATAGGACACAACAGAATTTAAACTAGAGATAAATTGATTTTAAATTTAATTGTTTTTTTTTTGGGTCGGGCTCCAATTTTAGGCCCAAGTGCTATTTTCAATTATTTTTCTATAACTTTGATTCTTCGAAGGACATTTTTTGTGAACTATGCCATGTGGTTTCTTATATTATTGTATTTTTTTTTATTCTTAAATTTTGTTTTGTTTGTTATTTTTAGGAATACAATTTAGTACACGAAACGGATATTTGTGTGTGTCCGAGACTCGAAGAATCAATCTTAATAGAGGGAACAAAATAGCAATATACTTCGAACAAACTGAAAATAGCAATATGCTTCCATGTAGATCCTTATACCATTTTAATAAAGTATGTTTTTATGTTTTAATTTAGATTTAGATATGTTCTTGTGAGGTATTTGTTGAAATTTCGACCTTCAACAAACCTGAGGGAACTCGCGGAATACAAGAATCTTCGATTATGATGGTGGTTATCGAACAAGAAAGAAGAAAAGAAAACCGAGAGATGAGAATTTTAGACGACTCTCATTATAGAAAAAGAAATTTAGTACAAGGAATTAGCCTCACCCCTCACCCTTAATATAAGTGAGGGGGTGTACGAGTCATACTATAACTTGGTTAGGAAACCTCTAAACCGATTAAAATAGTTTTACTTAAAACGCAAATAATAAATTCTAACAAAAGAAAATATAGAACTAACATAATACAAATACGTAATATTTCTAAAATATTAAAGAAAAACAACTTATACATATCCTTTATTTTGTCCTAATATGAAAAAAATTCCAACTTAACCCACATGCCACAGTCAAGTGAAAAATATAGAGTGTGTGGAGGGTCGTCATAAATTTCCAGTGGGTTCATAATATGATTTGGATGGCTTACTTCTATCATTTCAATAGCTTAACCTATTGATATTTAAATTTTGAGTGGGGTTCTTCTCAATGCAATGTCCACCAGAAATTTTATGCAGGGCCTTCCTGAACGTGTGAGGTGGACAATCGCCCAAGGCCTAGTAAACTTAAGCAAACAGAAGATAAGTTATCTCATCTTAAGTATATAGTCGAATTATCAGTAGATAATAAAAGTGTAATCCCATTTTTATTTTGTCTTCTTCCTAGGGGCCTTGTTAAAAAATCTTATCGGAATTAGTCGTACATGACCTTCAAAATCTTATTGCAATTGATTGTACATGACCTCCAAAAGCTCATAGACAACCATGTTTAATAAACTATAAAGTTTTATTTAAAGCCATTTCTTCACAGGGTAATTATTAGAGATTATGAGTCCAGTCCATGATGTGTATTCTAGGGCATGGCCCAACTCTTGTATTGTAACTATTTATATGTGTGTGTGTTTAGTACAAGGTTTTAAATAGCGTGAGGCGTGGCGTAGCGGCACTGCCACGCCTCAAGCCTTACAAGCTATAGCGAGCCTACGGCGTTTGTTAAGGCGTGATATATAGCGGCAATATTTATAGCATATTTCATATATATAGCGAGTTAGCGAGTTTACAAATATTTGTGTGTGAGTGTGAGTGTGTGATACAGATTGGGTTTCACTTATTTATCTATTTTTTTTAGTTTATATGAGTGGTCCATTTGATATAAGTCCAAATAGGTGAATTGAAAAAGCCCAAATCTGAAATAACAATAAACGCTTCAAGAAAAGGCGCGACGTCACACGCAATAGTGCGCGATATGGCGCTATAGCGCGCCTTACATCACGCTACGCTTTAAGACAACGCTATGGACTGATTCGTGACGGCGAGGCCACGCCTCGCGCCTTAACGCCGCTATAGCCCGCTATTTAGAACCATGGTTTAGTAATATGGCAATCATCAATTTCCCTTAATCTCTTTACTCTAATATGATATCAGAGTCATAACGGGCTCTTGTTATCTCTAAAAAATATTCGATCATTACTCTTTCTCTCTCCTTCGAATTTTATTTCAAACCCTAAACCTGGCGTCGACTAGTAAACCCTAAAAATCATTCCAATCGATTCTCAAAAATGCCAGGATCAGATGAAGTCGGACCATCTGAGAAATCCTATGGTTTAACAAACATAAAGGCTCACATTCCGGTTACCCTTGATCTTGAAGATATGAACTACACTCATCGGAAGAAATTCGTTGAGATGCATTGCATCACAAATGAAGCCGAAGGTTTTTTGGATGGCACGGCTCTCCCTAAAGGAAGAGACGATAAGGCATGCATTAAAAGAGATGCCTAAGTAAAAATGTGGATTTATAACACAATAAGCAAACCAATCTTACAAATGGTGATGAAGAAAAGCGAAACTGCCGCAGAATTATGGAAAGCAATTCATGACTTGTTCCAAAAATCTTCTTAGATGTGATGGCACCGGCGACCTCAATCCGGTTACTAAACCTCACATGGCATTTCTCACTTCAAGTCAAGACCTTTGGCATAAACGCCTTGGACATCCAAGACATGATGCACTTCGTATTCTCGTTTCTAGTAATTTAATTTCATGTAATAATCACAAGCCTCAAAACTTGTGTAACGCTTGTCAGTTGGGAAAACATGTTGCTTAACCTTTTTATACTTCCATTTCGAAAGTTGAGTTGGTATTTGATATCGTAGATTAGGATTTATGGACTTCTCCCATACCGAGTGTCACGGGAATAAAATATTATGTCATTTTTTTAGACCATTTCTCTCATTTCTTGTGGGTTTTTCCGTTGCAACAAAAATATGATGTTTAAAACAAATTCTTAATTTTGTCAAAAATATGTTAAAACACAATTCAACCGTGAAATAATTAACATTTCAATGTGATCATGGAGGTGAATATGATAATCAGGCTTTGCATAAATTTTCGAAACTCATGGCATTCAATTTCGATTTTCTTGTCCCAAAACGCCACATCTTCAAGATCTCAAGCGTATACTACGCTATGCTCGTGGCACTATTGATCAGGGTCTACAACTTTACACTTCCTCTACCTCACAGCTCACTGCTTACTCATACGCGGACTGGGGGGGGGGGGGGGGGGGGTTGTCCTTCAATTCGCGGTCTACATCTGGATATTGTGTATTTTTAGGGTCCAACCTTTTATCTTGGTCCTCAAAAAGGCAGCATACAGACTCTCGCTCTAGTTCAGAACCAGAGTATCGAGGAGTCGCAAATGTAGTAGCTAAAAATTCATGGTTACGTAATCTCCTTCGTGAATTACATAATCCTTTGGAATCAGCCACAATCATTTTTTGCGACAACGTCAGTGTAGTATACATGTCGTCCAACCCGGTTCAACATCAGCGGACGACACACATCGAGATTAACATACACTTTGTTCGTGACAAATTGTCTGCTGGACAGGTACGAGTATTACACGTTTCGTCTCGCTACCAGTACGCTGACATCTTCACCAAAGGTCTCCCATTTCATCTCTTCTCCGTCTTCAGGTCTAGCTTGAGCGTTCGTTCGCCACCTCCCGCTCAATCTGCGGGGGGATATTAAGGATTATGAGTCCAGTCCATGATGTGTATTCTAGGGCATAGCCAACTCTTGAATTGTAACTATTTACATGTGTGTGTGTGTTTAGTAATATGGCAATCATCAATTTCCCTTAATCTCGTTACTCTAATAGTAATATGGGTGTTAAAATCGTTTTCATTGTTTTATGTAAGCATTTCTTTTTTAGAAGAAAAGGTTCATATATACTTTACTTCTAGCTAGTTCCATAAGGTACAATTTAGCAAAGAAAATGCATATAATCCAAGGACATAGGGAATTCAGTATATGTGGGTTTCAAAAAGATTTTACTGTCCCATAATCTGTAGGGTTCTTACAAAGTTGTAAGAAAGTCTTGAGGTGAAGTTGCCCTTTATGATGATTTCCCAGAAAAAAAAGTTCCCATTTTATTCGTATAACTCAATTATTTGAGACTAGACCAAAGGACACACTCCTATGTCTTGGCTTTATTAGGGCATTTTCTTCAAACAAGAAAGACATATAAAAGTGATATTTGTCCTTTGAATAAAAGTTCATGTCTCCCCATTTCTTCAATATAATAGGTTTTCTTGAGAAAAATTCGTTTTAGTTATTGAAAAATGTGAATTTTATGGTTTAATTTTCATTTGCATTAAAAAGCCTTTAGTAACATAGTGGCGTCGAGTGTCGAGTGTCGACTGTTTTGTAAACAACAAAATGATGGTATGTATGGTTGGTATACACTTTTGTTTGGCATGTATAGCTAGTCACCGGAAAACCATTATGTTTTGCATGTATAGCTAGTAACGGGAAACCACATTGTTTTAAGCCATGTTGGTGCACCGAGGGTAAAGTGTTCGATATCAAGTAATAGAAACTTACGATTAATCAAGGACGAGAAAGTAAGATTGATTATAAATGACAAAATTTGAAAAACTTATATAAGTGAAGACAAAAATCATTTTTAAATAGTATTGAGGTATATTTTGGTTATAATAATTAACTACATATTGACGTTGAGAAATATGATAAATAATTTTCAAAATTGATGGTATATATTAAGTCTTAAATAATAGACTTTACTACATGTATATGATTTACTTTTTAATATTTATAGCAAGGGTGAAGATGGAATTCCATGCTATAGTTTCCTTCATTACTAGTCATATCTTGCCCACGCCCTTTTACTTCAATTGGGTGACGGTGGAGTTAATATTAAATAAGTATAGTTCTTTTTCTTGAAAAAAATAAATAATTATTTTTACAATGTTATTTATTTTTTTTAATTTTTTTTTCGCTAATGACTCTTTGAGTCGGTAAATGTTCCCAACAAGATTCGAAATTGGTACCTTTCACTTTTGGTATGAGTTTTATCCAATTTCAAATTGTCAACAACTTCTGAAGGACTACAATGTTATCTAAAGGTGGACATTTGACATATTTTTGTTTATAATATGGTATGCACACTATATAAGCAAGTTAACATTCTTATATGTAATACACTTGCCTATATAAGGGACAAAGAGCTCCTTATACTAAGACAAACACTTTAACAATTGATCAATCGATTCACATTAATTTGCGTAGAAGGAGAAATCTCACACTACAAGAAAGTTATCGTTTACAACATGGAAAACCGTCAAGTAAAAATGAGTCATGAAGTGTTCATAAGTTTTACCTATATATAAATAGGTATGGGTAAATTTTTCTGTCGGTCCTCTAATCCGAGACCCCTTTGAACCCTAAAACTATATTAGATGCGGAATGACTAATATATCGGTTTATATGGTGAAGAACAGTTGATATAACCAAATGAATGATTCTATTAAGCTTACGTGTTTGATTACAACCACGAATAGAACCTAAACAATCGATTACAAGACTTTAACACACAAGAACACTTAGTTACGTGATCTAAGCTAAGCTTACGTACCTATTCTTGATTTGACAGCTCTGACAACTTTCAACAACAGCATTTATGATCTCGGGGCTGCTATTTATAGGCAGCACGAAACCCTAGAAGAGTTACGCGCACGTAACTGTCTGGGAGACAGTTACGCGCGTAACTCCTCAGTTACGCGCGTAACTCATTAGTTACGCGACCGTAACTTAGTTACGCGAGGGTAACTGTTAGTTACCCTCCGAAACTTACATAAATGCGTATTGGACTTTACAACTCGATCTAATTACATTCTAACTCGACGACACATTCTAATGAATACAAATACAGACAATAATTCTCCAACATTTTCGTCGATAAATACTTCAAAGTCAAAAGAAAGTGAAAGAATGTATTTTTATCTTATCGTGAAACCCCAATCTTCTTAAGTGTCGTAAAACATAAACTCCTACTCATAATTATGAAACGGGGAGAGTACCTTTCAACAACACTTTTAAGAAGTGAGCGTTAAAATCAAATCTTTCGTTATCCTTTGTTAAAGTTGTCACTACCACATTAGACATAGCGTGGCCGGTTTTGGTGACACTAATAGCGATTCCTAATAGCGGTTTTGGCCGGTTTTTTAGAACACAACTTTTCTTGTAGAAATCTAGCCATCTAGGCATACATATGCATCCTACAAGTAGAACATGACAACCCTACTTGACATCTTGTGGACATGAGAACGTTGAAGAAATATTCATTATAGTGCTTGATTGATTACGATGTCAAAATCCTCTAACTTATTTCCCGACCTCCGTTCATTTTATTGTCGAATCATGCCCCAATACCCACAAACCTAATTAAAGGAGCTACGACTTAATAAAACGCAAACTTAAAAGACTTTAAAGTATGAGAGGCGATTTGTAAATACTTCGCATACCATACAAACCTCACTGATGATTTCACCCTTAGCTAATTTTTACTCATATCTATTATATATGTCTCTTCCATTGTGGGTGAAATCCTCAAAGACATGAATGTTTTGTTTTAAGTAATTATTATGATGTACAAGTCAGTATCTCACAAATGTTCTATCCATAGTCACATGGATCGGGGATAGCTCCGATACGAGATCGTGGTACGGGATCGCGGTTCGCTATGTCATAAATTTTGGAACGATTGGGGTAGGCTCATTCTGGAACGCGTCGGTACGGTGTACCATATATGTTGGTACAACGAACCTTGTTATCAATAATAATGCCGAAAATTTCAAACATGATATAGACTTATTAACCCGATAGATCCGAAACGGACACGTTTGATGTTTCAAAACAAGATGCAAACAAAGAGTCGTCTCGAATTAGTCTAAAGGATACTTACAAAAAAACGTGAAGCCAAGTTTACACAAATGGAAAAAAAAAAATGTAATATGCCTCGAGTTTTCTCCTTTACAAGAGGTATTTCAGAATTTAGAATATACTAGGAAATTAAATAATTTTCTGATGTTTGTGATACTAAATTTCGCTTCCTTTCATAAAAAGTATCCAATGTTCATTATATATTTAGTTGATTTAAAGTAGAAAGGCTAGCTATATCTTGAATATGTATTAATTTTTAAGGTCCATAAATTATGTGAACCTAGATACCGACTAAAACCGGTAGAGTATATTTTTAAAAAGTAAACATAAGAAAAGTTTAGAGAGATAACGGTATTCTAGGCAATCTAGATTGTAATATGATCAAAATGATCAAGGATGTTAATGTTGTTTGTTGATGGGAGTTTAATATACCGTACTCTTACTATATTTGATTCACCGCGAATAAATAGATAGAGCAATGATAGATCTAATACCCAACGTAATCTATTCAATGGTAAATATTTGACATACATCATGAACAAATCCACCATGTACTATTGATATTAACTTTGTTCGTTTTAGTACCTTTTAAACCATAGTAATCGCCTAACATTGCCTCAATGTAATATTGTATACAATGAGACCATATTTTGTAAATTCACATGTACCGTTATCTTTCATTTCAAAACATAACGATTATATATGATAAAAATGACCCGAAAAAGTTGATACAATAACGATACCACACTATGATGTCTCACGGGTATTATTGTGGCTACTTACAATAATGTGATAACGAGTGATGCCTTGTTAGGTGGGGAAATATTGGATATTTATGGGGTTTGTCTCATATCCACAAATACAAAATACATTTGGTATTATTATGTTTTGCGACAGCCATTTCCAGCCATCTTTATTTTCAACATCTACATGAAAAACTTAAAGGACAAATAGTCATATTGTAGCGAAATACTGGTAACATTATATGAGGAGATTTGTGTTTAAAAAGTTAGAGAAATGTGTTTATTTATGTCTTAACATTGTTGCGAATTTATTTTCTGTCTAGTCTGTTTTAATGACGTTTTCCCCATCTTGTAATTCTTATGTAACTATCATTAATAGATTTTTTTGTCAATTCTCAGAGACTGAATTACCGTTATGTATATTTGTCGGCTCAAAACGAATTATTAATCCAAAAGAGAATTCATTTTAGTATGATTGTTTTAAGCTTATGTAGTTGGTTGTTTTTACAAAATTGGTAAAATATTTTCTTGAAACTGTAGATGATAAACTAGATTTACGTATATATCGAAATTTTCAGAATAAATAGTAATAAAAAATTGAAACAAAGAGAACGCAGTTATTTACTCCCAACCCGACAAGCCCATACTACTGATGTGTCACCATCACCCTAAGCAAGATATCCGAGAGTCTCAGGCATATAAAAATCTTTTGTATAATTATTAATGGTTATCGGTTATTAACGTTTTATAAAATATATGAATTAAAATTAAAATTGCTTACACTAATCACCCATTTCTATAAGCTGATAAAATGTATTCGTAAGAAATCACCTAATAAAACCCGAACTCACAATCTATTTTTTGATTACTTTTTATCCAATTTTATATTTGTTACTAGACTAACGTCGAGATATTAGTTGATATTAATATTAATAACTTTGGTATGTTTTTAATTTATCTTTTGAATTTTCTTTTAGCTAGATGACAAATAACCAAATGATTACGGAGTTGTCAAAGTGGTAATTTGAATTGGATAAAACTTACCCCAGAGATGAAAGGTACCAAGTTCGAATCCTGTTGGAGACATTTACCAGCTCAAAAAATCATTAGCGGAAAAAAAAAATAACCAAACGATTTTATTATACTAAAAGTACTAATATATGTATCAATTAGTTAAAAGTACTAAATATATTTTTGTTTGGATCAAGTGTTAAATAATATATGTATTCATGATAGGTTTTTCGAGAATGTTAAAATATGATTATACAAAATCTATATATACCATCTAATGAATAAGTATTTTTGTTTTCATTTGTCAATCAATTAATCATCTAAATTCTAGTTTTCCCATCCAATTTATTTTGAATAATTTTATTTAACCCCTTATATTATGGACTTTATATTTATATTAAATGATTTCAAAACTAATTTATTTACATTCAATCAAATCGATTATTATTATCTCACCTAAATATAAACATTCATAGACAAACAAGTAACAAAAGTAAAAGATTTTCAATTAATTTTTATATAAGAGATTAGGCATTAAGGAAAATTTTTATATTTTAAGTTCTATAGTTTTATTACAAAAATTATAGCTTTGTTAATTGTTTGTTTTTAGCTTTTATTGATATCAACTTCGTAATACACGGATTAATAACCTAATAATACATGTAAATATGTAATGTTGTGAAATAGTACAATTATAATAAAAAGATAAAGAATCAAAACCATTTTCTCTCAATGTCTTAATGGTGCACGTACAACTAAAGTTTCATTAATTAAAATTTTGAATTTGTCAAAATAAATTAGTATAAATCACTTAGTATATCACGATTGGACCTATTTTTATCATGAAATAAAAATTTTCTTTTTACAGTTTTTTTGTTCTGATAAAATCTAGCTATTAATGGATCTTTTATTGGACGATTATTACACCAAAGTTAGTTATATATCTCATAATATTCACATAAAGATGAAATATCAGAGGAAGACTCGAATCAAAACCTCCCCTAAGAATGACAACCTCATATCAATGGAACAACCCATTTATTGGACGATTATTATTTTTGAAGAAAGTAGTAATATAATTTTTTATTTAGTTTTCAGGAAAATAAATAATAATTGAAGGCAAGACAAAAGAAAATAAATATTAGGGCCAATTATTAATGTAGGTTATGCATAATATGATAGTACATAATGCAATTATATATGTACCTTAACTACTGTCACTTCACCTTTCCCCAACCATACGAATGCAATTTATGATGTGTTTAATCATTGTTTATACAAAACGGTAAAACACTATACACACGAAGATACGTTATCAAATTTACCAATATAAGGGAGTGTTTGTTTGCGCTTATATAAGCGCTTTATGGCTTATTGATATTTTGGCTTATGTTTTATAAGATTGAATTTTTGGTTTATATAACCGTTTTGGGCTTATTACTGTGTATTATGACATAATAAACAGTAATAAGTCCTTAAATAGTTACATTGACCGGAAAACTCATGCTTATAAAAATATAAGTCGAAATATCAATAAGCCATAAACCCCTTATATAAGCGTAAACAAACACTCCTAAATAGTAAAAAAAAAGTTCTATCATCATTTTGTTAATATACATTACAAAACAGAATAAGGTATATCTTTACTTGCTAAACAAGTAACCATGACATGCTACTAGTCATTTTGAAATTAAATGGCGTAATGAAATGATACAATTTACATTTAAATTTATATTAAAGGTTACGTACATCATTAAGCACTAATTAAGTTTAATAGCATAATTAACATGTGATATACTGGATTATTAATTTGGTCGTAAATAGTACTTCGACCATGGACCACGTCTCTTTGTTTTCGTGTGAGAGAACGACACCATGGTGTTTCGGTCAATTTATTTTTCGTTACATCATATTAACATAACAACATAAAACGTAAGTTTATTTTTTTTACGAGTTTTTTCTACGGAGAAATCTAAAAAAAAAAAAAATAGAAAACCGAATCTTAAAAACACAAACAAAAAACTCACTAGTAATTCCACAAAAAAGATTCAAAGTCATTACAAACCACACTCTTCTGACCGGAAATGTGTTCCCCGTCGTTGTCGTTGTCGTCGCTATTATTCATCCATTGTGGTGGGTAGAGCCACCCGTCCACCACCGAGTCAATGTATACAAACTCGTTAGTCAAGTCATCCGAGTCTAAACTCGGCCCAAGAATCGGAAGCTCAGTTATCTCACTTAATTCGTCTGACGAGACTGTGGATTGTGCAGGTGGAAAGTCAAATTTTTCCATTGCAGCGGCTTTAGCTGCTGCAGCCTGTACGTCCCTTGGGGACGAGGAAACTGGTCGGGGAAAAACTCCGACCAGTTCAGGAAAATTAATAATAGCCGAATTACCTTTAATACTAAGCGCTGCAACGTCATGTGCACGTGCAGCCATTTCAGGGTTTCGGTATGTCCCAAGCCATATTCTAGATTTCTTCCTTGGCTCACGGATTTCTGACACCCATTTACCCCAATTACGCATTCGAACACCTCTATAAACCGGGTGTTTCGTGCTAGTGTCTCGGTTTCTTTTCACGTTTCTTGTTTTAGGGTTTTGGGGTTTGTGAACTGGTGAGGAAGATGGTGAAGTGATGGAGTTTGAGCTGCAATCATCTGAACTCATTTCGACTTAACCAACAACCGATGATTCGATACTTGATATACGAAGTTGTGATCTTGATATATTGTTTGAAAGAAAAATGGTGAACTATGAAGTATATAAAGTTGTGATATTTTTGGAAGATGAAGAAGTAAATTTAACTTGATTGACTCACTTCTTATGAGTGATAGAGAAGACAAGGTTTTGTACAAATGGGGTCCTTTTCTTTAAGTACCACTTAAAGTAGTGAGGGGAAAAAAATCTTGTCTTTATGGTCTACTACTAGTGTACTATAGACACTTCATTTTAATTTTACCCTCTTTATTTCCACTTTCTTTCTTCATAAAGTTTTATTGAGTAATGAATGTACTGCGAGATTCCAAATAACGAGTTATAGTGGTGCCAAGGCGCGTCATGGCGGTGAGAAGCGACGAGAAGTTACGAAAACATGCAAGACGTCTTTGTTAGGTGTGGCGGCAAAAAAACGTGGTGTCACGCTTTGACAAACGTCATGTCTCGCATTTTCTTGCAAAGCTTAAGGCTTACGTATACCGCCACGTCACGCCTTACGTTATCTGTAACCTTGATGCAGTGTATAAAACACCATAACCGAATATGAATTGTTATCGTATATCTGTGGTTGAGTGGTGAACAATTGAAATTCTTTAAAGATCTTAAGATCAATTTATGCGGATAGCAATTCCTTGATGTTTGTCTATTAAAAAAACATATGAATTGTCTAATCTTAAAGAACTGATTAAATAAATGATATGTGGTACGGCTCTTGGTACCGGAACATATTAAATTTTAGGTTTGATTTGATACTTTATAGTTCGGTTTTGTCTATTCATGTAGTGAACCATTGCACAACACTAGAATTAGTTGGGAAATTATAATCAGGTTTTTTGAAACAATTCATAATCTCATGTTTTGTTTTAAAATGTCCTAATGACTACTAATTCGTTCATCATAACGCCCTATCGTTCCATGGCAATAAACTCAACATAATGATTATTCAAGACGTTTGAATTATAAGAATCATCGGTGACATTATATAATGGTTTGCGGTAATCAAACATTTTTTGTGTGTGATTTAAATATGATTTGTTGCGTCAAATATGAACTATTACTGACGTATAATTGTATATGTTTGATTGATATACAACGAGTGGATATTATAAATCGAGTCCCTACACGAAGCTAGAAAACAACATATGGATTTCAGCTTTAAAATGGTCAATTCTAATGACAAAACTAACCCTCGTACCCAATTTGGAAAGGGCATATGTTTGCCTTAATAACTTTTTTAAGTAATAGAGTGCATGCGCTAAATTTATACATTGCCAATATGATACCCGCGTTATGTTGTAGAGTGTGGTTGATAGTGTTGGTGGTCGAGGTTGGAGTTGTCGACATTGCCCTTCGTAGGATGGTTTCTATATGCTCTTATGTTGTGCTATTGTTTTAGAAGAGGAAAATAAAATGAAAACTTATTGTGTTCGAGTGTTTGGTGTTAAATTTTGGTATTTACGATTTTTAATAATAAAATTACAATAAGTATTTTTACGGATATGTGTAGTGTTTAACTTTATTTAAATTGTATTATATTTATTTGGTTACCAAATATTCTTGCTCAAAATCCCACTGTTATAAACATTTACACATGAATCAATGAAATTGTGAATTTTCACTTGGTATAAGCATGGTTTAGATATACTGTAATACTTATAAACTGGTTCCTAATTAAACTATAAACAAATTTTGGAGAAAATATATGAACAAAAGTGAAATATTTATACAAATCAATAAGACAATAATCATTTTAAATTGATATATTAGAAAAATAAAATGTTTTTTTATTCTTTCTAAATACCTGAAAATATTGTGTGTGTACATTTTTAGGGGGGAAAATATCTAGTAAGTGTGTATATGATTAGGGCCTAATCTTGATAAACACAAGCCAAGTACATTAAAGCACAAATTTGGCAAAAGCCCGAGTCTCACAAGAACACGATATATGATTCGGTGGGTTCTACCGTACCCCGAGACTATACATACTTAACTAACACATCAAATGCCAAACTTGGCAAATACCAAGTGCCACAAGGGGATAACATAAAGCACTGAAGGGTTTTACGACCTAGAGACAATTTCTCTCAAAACATGTATTGCACCGGTTTGGAGAACCCTTGGGCATAAAACCCAATTCATAGCTCTCTCAAATGAAGCTTTCAAGACAACTTATAGCTATTTCAAATGAAGCTTTCAAGACAAGTGGTAGACTCCGACGTGAATGATAACATAGGAAACGAGTGATCCCAATGGTCACTAGATTTGAAAATGTGTCAGGAGATACGGAGTGTATGTCTATTAAATCAATGACATCTGGACACTATTAGCGTGTATCAAAGAGAACACCAAAAAGTATTAGCGAAAGCTAAATAATGTTAAACAAATGTTAAATAAGTAAGTCAATTAAAAAAGGTCTATAAAATTTTGTTTGTATATTAGAGAATAACTTCTGCTTCATGCTCTGATACGCTGGTAGTGCAACGAAAAAGGGGGAATTCCATCACCTAACGGAATTCACCGAAAGGATACAGGAAAGGTAAGAGGCTCACCACTCAATGGAATAACCAAAGAGATACAATTTGCCTCAAAAACATGACTTGAGTGGGGATTTATAGGCCTTGGAACATCCCTCCAAGCATAGGAAAATGAAAGAATTCAAGCACTAATTTTGTTTTTTTTTTTTTTTTGGAACGGCAATTCTCCTACGGGCCAGTAATGGAGTATCATCGTGCCACCATTACCGGCCACCCCCATACTCGCCTAAGAGGAAACCCTCTGCAGAGGCTCGAACTCGAGACCTCTGCTTCACCAGGAAAACCCCTTACCAACCAGACAGAACCTGATTGGCAATTCAAGCACTAATTAATTAACCATTAGTCATCGAATTACATTAATGTAAGAAAAATCTAGAGAAACTTGAGTAAAAGATCCATTATGAATTTTCAGAGTGAATGGGTCCTTTTGACTACCTCGTAGTCAAACTGCCATAACTTCTTCATTAAGAATCCAATTAAGTATTCGTAAAATGTTTCCGAAACTAGACTCAGAGGGCTTTCCAACCATATACGATCGATACATAATTTTTGAGCATGCCAATTGGTATAATTTCTCATATCAATATGATCATATTCAAGAAAGTTATTTACATGTCATTTACTCGTGTATCATGCTCTCTTTCAAAGTGCAATAAACTTGTTGCTTGTACCATCTTTATAGAACTTCTAGTTGTGTACATACGATGAGCTTAAATGGATTCACTATTCCTTGAGATTGGAATTAATGTGATTAATAACATTATTATAATGAATTCACATTAATGGGCTAAGGTCATGATTTGGACATAATTGAATATAGAAAAAGATTAGAGACGACAGTAATATATATAAGCAATATATAAATATATATATATATATATATATATATATATATATATATATATAGAGGTTGGTTCTTGTAAAACAAATCTTAAGGTAAAATAACTAAAAAAAAAATAAAAAATAATTTATAACGTTAGATATTTTGGATTATCGTTCATTTTAACCATATCTCAAACTTTAAAAAACGAAGTTATGTTGTAAATCATAAAATGGGTAGTTTTACCGTTGTGCATCAAATTTGAATATTTACTGCACAAAAACAAAGAATTTGATGCACAGTTCCTACACGACATATATTTTGATACATATCAAAACTTGCTTTTTTAAAGTTTGTTATAATTGAATAAATAAACATAATACAAAATTACAAATATAATAAATTATTTTTTCATTTTTTTTTACTTATTTTACTTTAAGTTTTGGTTTATAAGAACCTCTCCCTATATATATATATATATATATATATATATATATATATATATATATATATATATATATATATATATATATATATATATATATATATATATATATATATATATATATATATATATATTAGATATATTAGTAGAGATGTGAAATAGATATATAAATCATTTCTTGAAAGAAAACCTATATTAAATCTATAAATGGTGATAGTTAAACATTATTAGTAAATGTATATTAATAGTTTCAATAAAGATACACCATACATCTATAGTACTATGTATATATACTATTTGTAACAATATCGTATAATTTTATTTCAATTCGTCTAATAGGTTATTGTATGGTAAATTATTGGATAAATCGAGAAGAAATACACTCTAGCTTCTTGTCTTGAATAACCGAGTACAGTATCCTACATATCAGCTTTTAGTCATCAAAGCATGTGGGTCTAATATTTACTTGGGTCCCAGTCCTTTGGTGCACCATTAAGTCATGGGATTGATTGTTTGAAGTTTGAACCTAAGCCATATATCGGTCCATAACTTGCACCTTCTTCTAGATTGATTAGATTTCATGGCGTCGAAAACAGGCATTTCATATAATGACATCGAGCTTACCGAACTGTTAAACGTGGCTTCTCCCATGAGCAAACGTTGAAGGGCCCTAGCTCGATCTCTAATACTTTTAAGCATAATCGTGTTAGAAAGGTAATAAAATTTAGCACTCGGGGCCCTTGTTTATCTTGATGAAATACATTCCCGAATTTATCAACTAACCAATGTTCTAAATGCAATCTCATGTAAATACTCCTCATAAGGGTAAAATCTATCTTGAGACGTCTGTCAAAAATACAAAACTCAATTTTTTTCTTTTGGTAATCTAGTTAATACTTAATTAAATAAAAACGTGAGAATAAATAAGGGCGATTTCAGTTGATATGCATATATAACAAAAATAAAATATAGCTGAAAAAGTCAGTTTTTGTTCTCTAGATGAAGAAATGTGGAACTGGTTCCGATAAGGAGCCATACATTGTTTGCTATGACGATTGGTCGCTAGTAGGGGCTCAAGGTGTCTTAACCCTTTACAATGTAGAAGTTTAAGATATTTGAAGTTGACATCAATATGTCGTATGAAAAATCTTGTTAGGGTTTGTTTTGTAGTTATAAAATATGTATGTTTATAGACGTATTGCCCAAAGACACCTTATTATATTCATAGCCCTAACCTTAAGGGACTTTATGGTGGTGAAACACACAAAAACTGAATGTTTGATATTATTAAGTTAACGTAAAGGTTTACAATACGAATAATATCAAAGACAAATGATTACAAATACTTTAAACCGTTCAAAGTGGTGTTACGCAACTGAAAGGCTCGGGTAGCGCAACACACTGTGTCTCTCTTTAGAACGGTTGCATTTATGGATGGTGGTTGGGTATTTGTAGTCATCACCTAACCCCAACCTTGTTACGCAACCGCAACACCCGGAGAGGGTGTTGCGCAGCGCAGGTGTTGCCTGCGCAACACCTTGCTTAACTGCCGTAAAATGCGCGTAATGTTTTACAACTCGATCTATATACTTGCTAGGCTTCACTATATGTTTCTAAACTAAGTACAAACTACAAACAATGACGATTATGCTCCAACAGAGTATACCATAACGAACTTTGTTAGCTCATTACAATACTCCGATTAAAATTAGATATGCACGAATATAAAAGGATATTATTTAGATTTTATTTCTAACGTTTAACAAAAACTTAATGTGCTAAACTTCCTTGGAGCTCTACAACACCATGGAGCAAGTTGAACCTCGTCCAGCATCCTGTCTTAGCCCATCTGGCTTCCATATTATAAATCGTATTCGAGGTATCAAAATTTGTGTCATCGTAACGGAAATTGATTATAAAAAAAAGTATCAAATTGTCGTGATACTTTAAGATACGTGCAAGTTTCCATTTCCCTGCTAATGTCATTGTTGATACTTTACTGCTCTTTTATTATTTACCTTTTAAGGGCAGGGTTAGGACCGTAGGGGCACCCAAAAAAACTATAGGACAAATTGTCTCGACTAACACTATTTACATTCTATTCGATCTTAAGTTTCCGTTATCACTAATCAATATAAGTTTTGGAAACACGCATATGGATCTATCATAAACCTACGGGGTAGTAAATGCTTTAACACAAACACGGTAGGTTTATTTTCACAAGTCTTGAGATTGATAAAACGCTCTCTCTTGTCGTTATGGTAGGGGCCGGAACCACCACATCTACGAACAAGAAAACATACTATTGGTTTGCATTAAAATTTTTATTTGCTTGATTAAGATCCATGAATTCATTTAATTACTTATATATTTATCTACTATATATGATATGTACTTGTACGTACCTGAGTTCTAATTGGTATTTGCCTAATAAAACAATCTAGGGGTACTATTTTCGGTCATTTTTAGCTTACCTGTGAAAAAACATTCCTTTCATCCTTCATATGTTGCATCAAATCATTGTTCACATATTCAAGGAATCTAGGGTGACTAACCAAGAGATTGAATTCATATGAATGGAAGAATAAACCGAATATTAACTGGTTTTTAGGTGTGGGCTCTCACTAAAATGTCACATACAAAAGTTGCAAAATTTGTCATCTCAATTTGCAGGCCACCAACGCTATGAGCGGGATCCAAGAGTGCCCACGCATCTTGGCGGGAACCTTAATTAGGTCCGGATCGTTAAGTGTAGATGTTAGTCGTATACCTTAGTTTTATGTATGTAGTGATTTATTGGTGGTAATACATATGTAACTATAATTGGGGGTTTATAGATTAACACACATATTGCTTTAATATTATACTAGTGTAATTGTAAATCCATATGTATGATTATAATATTTACTTGCTAGTACGGGCGGTGTGACTAGGTATGTCACTTTGATAAGATGAACTACATACTTTCCGTTTTTCTTTTGTTCGATTCTATAGTGTTTGTATGTAATTTTCTGCTATAAACTACTACATTATGGTTGTTGAAATAACTAGAAAACTATTGTGTTCTCGAGTTGATTTTTAAAGAAAAGAAAAGAATGGAAGAGAAGAAGATAAAAGAGAACGAGTATATTTTTTTTTTCTCTTTCAAATTATCCCAAATATAAGAAAGAAAAAATTTAAACCAAATTCTATTAGGACCCATTTGGTTCATAGAATGTTTGTGAAAGAATTGAAATATATGAAAGGAATTGAAATTGGAATTATTAAATTTATTTATTTATTATTTATTATAATTATTAATTTATATAATATTATTAAATATTTATTCATTTAACTATTATTATTATTATTTATTATTTATTATCATTATTATTTTATATATTATTATCAAATATTTATTTATTTATTATGTATTATCATTATTCTTTTATATATTACTATTAAATATTTATTATTATTATTATTATTATTATTATTATTATTATTATTATTATTATTATTATTATTATTATTATTATTAGAGAGAATGTCACAAATCGTCCTTGTGGTTGGTCTGTTTTTCACGAATCTTCCTTTTCACCTTTTTTTAGCATTAACCGTCCTTTAGATATCTCTTTTTATCACCGGCGGTCTTTTTCACACCTAAAAAGACTAAAATACCATCTCTTTTTATATATTTTTATTTTTTTTCTTTTAAATTAATATATTTTGCAGATCTTCATCAATATCATCACATCCCCATCCCCATCCCATCTTCATAAACAATCTAAAAAAACCCCTAATTTTTCATATGTTCATACTCAATTTCAATTATTTTTCAGTTTTTTCTTTCATAATCATCATCAAATTCGAAAACCTACATAGAGTTGTAGGAAAACAAAAATGGAGGAAGCAGAACTAGAGAGGCTACAAACCCTAATCCTCCATAGAATTCAAAAACTCGAGCTCTCAATCCTCCCCAATCCACCGAAAACCTCCCAACTACCACCACCGAATCACGCCTCACCGTCGTCCTTATCACCGCCGTCGTCCTTATCACCGCCGCCGTCCTCCGGTATACCACCATCACCGCCGCCCTTATAAATTATACCACCATCACCGCAGCCGTCTTTGTACCTATACCACCTCACCGCCGCCACCATCAACGCTCCAGCAACACTCCTTATCACCGCCGCCACCATCAACGCTCCAGCAACACTCCTCATGTTTTTAATCTTAATCGTATATTAGCTTCTGTATCGCCATCATTAGGCTTCAATTTCAGTACTAGGCTATCCATGGATTTTGATATTCTTTTGTGTTTGTTAGTTGATTGGAGAGAGGGGAAAATGTTTTATAATTCATGGATTTAGTTGATTGAGATGAGATGAAGATCTGAGAAAATTGAGATATATTAATTTAAAAGATAAAAAAATATAAAAATATAAAAAGAGAGGGTATTTTAGTCTTTTTAGGTGTGAAAATGACCGCCGGTGATAAAAAGAGATACCTAAAGGACGGTTAATGCTAAAAAAAGGTGAAAAGGACGATTCGTGAAAAACAGACCAACCACAAGGACGATTTGTGACATTCTCTCTTATTATTATTATTATTATTATTATTATTATTATTATTATTTATTAATATTTATTTATTATTTATTATCATTATTATTATTGTTATATTATTATTATTGTTATTATTAAATATTTATTTATTTATCTATTATTATTATTATTATTATTATTATTTGTAAAATAGTTAATTCCATTGGAATTCAAAATTTTTTACATCCATAAATGAAAGGAATGTTACTTTGTACTAAGAAATTAAGGAATTTGGGGAAATGTTAGCAATTCCTATTCCATCCGGTTAACAAGCCAAACGGGATCTAGAATGGAATTCAAATTCTAATTTCATCAGATTTCCTTAAAATCCTCGAGCCAAACGGGTTAAGTTATCCTTTCCTTTTCTTTCTTTTCATTTCCATCCTTAAAAAAAACTCGAGAAGACAATTTGTTTTAAAATCATTTGTCTTTCTTTCCTTTTTTTTCCTAAAAAATTCGAGAACACATCATAGATGTTATACTCATGCAACAACCCAAGATTTCACAAACTTGTAATTTTTGATGTGGTGCCCCTACCTAAAGAGTGGCTAGAGAGAAAGCATTGATCAATCAATCTCAAGATACATAATGAAGTCCACCACACATCCAAGATGCTATAAAAACCATTTACTCCTTCAGATGTGGTTGACCCATCTACCTACATTTTTTAATGTTGAGTCATATAGAGAACCATTGTTTTAATGTTTTTGTCGGGATAATAAAATCTATTGGTCCTCGTGTTTTAGGGGTGCCCCTACCCCTGGACTGCCAAATAAGGAATAACCACGACTGCATAAATGTATTCAGTAATATGTGTAGTATGGAAATCAACCATATAATATATCTTAAATGTCCGAAACACATTTACTACCTCTACAAGTTGCCCTGTGCGTACTCATAAAAAACATTATCATTGTGATACCCGAAGCAAGTATCAAATGCTTATGAATGTTAACATAGATATTTGTTAAATGTAGATCCTTTATTGATTTCACTATTGGTGAAACAAGTTTTGGGCCATCTCGACTTCGATCTAATGGTGATCGATACATATCATGTGATAGTACAAGCAACAAATTGGTGAGTTGGGCAAGACATTAATGAAACGACGAGGCTATCATATCTAAGTCACCATCATGGAGTTTAGGACTCGGGACCTCTAACTGTGAAATATTGCATAGATTTCAGTAGCTATAGTCTTTTAATTAGCAAGCAAATTATGTAATATTTGTTTTGGGTAAATTAAGGACTCATTTTGAGCAAGTAAAATGTTCTCAACAATTATATAACATATATCGAGAATCACATCTTAGACCTATCATTTTTTCGTGAGATTTATCTAATTTCAAATTTTCAATTTTATAATATGAGTCACCTAAGGAAAATAGGAGTATTGAATAATTTCTTGAATAGGGGAAATTCACTTTCTAAATGAAGAGGTTCGGGCTATAATTACCATGCCTTTGAGTTATCATAAAATATATATTTGGGATAACTCAAGAAATGAGAATTAGTGTTCAAGACAATATCTGAGTGTTTGGTCAGTTTAACTCACTAACTCACATGGTATCCATTCTGATGCATACTAGATTATCCCACATAAATTATTACTTATGGATCTTTGTCATTAAGTATAATTCATAAAGTATGTTATCCTTAGACTTAAGATGCAAGTTGCTACTCATGTACATAGTGCATTATTTGATCATAGTCAATACTACTCCTGGATAAGGGTGGCAAAAAGGCTATTTTTGGTAATGTTGCGAAATACGATGACTACCAATTGTATTCAATAAAGGATTTGTTCATTCAGTGTAAAACTGAAGTTATACTTACTGAGCCACTCATGGATACTTAAGATGTTTGTCTGACCAAACCCAAATAATTCCAGAACTGTCTCGACTAAATTCGGTAATCTTAAGTGATTCGCGAAATGAGAAACAGAAGTTAAAATAGATGACTTTGATCCATCTACAGAGTTTAACTAGAGTATCTGTAACAAAATGATATAAATCGTACATAGACTTACAGTGACTTTGGCGAAACTTCACTCGTGCATTTATGGGAGCATTGATATGTTTCTAGACATTAATCAATGTTATCATATTTGCTTGAACTTATTCAAAAGTGAGAGTTGTTGGTATTTGAACAAAGTTAAATAAATATGTGTCCGTAAATGTGTGAGCCTACGGGAACGCACGCATCGACATTAAGACACGACTATACGTTTATTATTTGTTAATTATTAATTAAGTGTTAATTGTTATAATTAATAAATATGAGGATGTATTATGTAATTATCGAGGTTTCCTAATTATAATACAACTTGTATACCAAGTAATTGTTTACCTATATACTAAACAATAACCTCATTCACAAGAGATACAATAATCGACTAAAGATTAATCCCTAATCGAATTCCAGGTTTTTTAGTCGACTGAAACTCTTCATAGGGGTATTCGACTTTCGGTTTTCAAGAAAAGAAGGAAAGGGAAAAATCCCGTCTTTACGCTGTAAAGACTTAATCCTTTTCGCCGTAAAGGAGTTTCGATCAGACTTGTTCGAATAACTAGTTGAGGTGTAGTTTGAGCATACGGTGTAAACAAGCAAGCTAGACAAAGGTTGTGGAAGAGCTAAACAAGGGTTGTAATATTATAAACGTGTACTAGCATACAAGTCGGTTGCTAAAGAAGGTGTCGCGTACGTAACCGTGGAATAGATCTTACACTTAGATCTATCATTTAGTTGCAATTAATTCAAGACATAAAGGTAAGACTTTAATACGATTTAATTATTCCTATGTGATCCTATTTTCCGCTACCAGGTATTGTTTGACAATATGACTCAAGTTGTATACCTCATATCACACTCTTCTACTTCTAATCAAACTTAAATCATATTCCTTTTGGTATCAACTACATCACAGTTACACTAATATAGCCGATAATAACATAAAAGTTGGGTAGATCATACATAGGACTCTCATAAACGTAGTTAGTGAAATGTATACATAAAAATCTTTCTTTGACTTGAAATTATGGTATTATATATCAGAATTGTCATTATTCAAAAAGCTAAACATCTTTTGAAATATATACGGATTGATATGCACAAGAGGTCGAACAACTTTCTGAAAGGTTTTTGAATAATGGGATCATGAAAAGCATATGGAAAGTTGTCCCAACTTCAAACGATCATAAGTTTTTACCTTAACTGAGTTTGGTGGCTTTTAAACATCCTATACATAAATCTGCCATGTGTTCAGTTACAACCTATATCTGAATGTTTATACTGTTATACGTATTTCCTAAAGCTTTTCACATTTTTATTGATTGATCCATAACTAGTACCATTAACACATATATAAAGAGAATGGAACCAACGAAACCTAGAGCCAAGATGCCTATCTGAGTACCATACGGGCTATCGTCTAATATTTCTTTCAATAGTCAAGATTTTATGTGATTGCAAAAAATAAAACAAAAAAAAGCCAGTGATCTAATCGTCGAATAAACGAAGCACATGCTTAATGATATATACCATCCACATATTGTGTGTCCTTTTCTTCTCTAGACAACCTTTCTGCGTTCTCACCATCATACTCTTAAAGTTTTTAAGCATTATTTAGATAGTACCTATAGACAATGCAAGCAACGGTTATAGAAGAACCGAAAAGGCCCATCCTGAGTCACTACTAATAATTTTTGTTATTGTGTAAGGACGTATACTGACTAAGACGATCCATCAGTCAGATTATGTATTCATAAGGGAGTATTCCCATTACTTATAAAAGTGATTAGTAAACCTAACCATTGTACTTGACATTTTATAGCATACTCATGATAACACAAAACACAATCGTTGAAATTAAGAAGAATAAAAATACCAATTTTGCCAAAGAAAAACGATGCCGACAATTAACTTTAGTGGACAAAATTTTAATGTATATTGAAACTTGACCCAAAGGTGGGCTATTTATATATGTCAATGAAAATGTTGTAATTTCCATATAGGAAGATAAACATTTGTGGGAGGTGTAATGACGTTTTGGAATAAATTATGCCGTTTTGAACTGTTCATAAAGGGTCCTGCTAAAGTCACCGCTTGGTTGAACTTTTCTGTCACATGTTTGATACATATTGAGAAGCTTGACGAGGTTTATTCAAATAGCCGAAGCTAGTTCAATTAGAAAAAGAAACAAAAAAAACTAATGATCTATTTCGAATATATACTTGCATACTATGTTATAATTTATCTAATATTTTCAAAACCTTTTAATGACTAGAAAAAGTAAGTCACTAACACATTATCATTATCTTTTTATTAGATGTGACCCAAACCCGACCTGTGGGTTATGGTCAACACTATTCTAATATTCTCCGACAGTTTGAACGGCTTGAAAATCACGAAAGCTCAAACTAGAAAAAAAAAAACTATAATTAAACAAAAAAAAAAATATAAATCAAACATAATAAATTTCACATTTCGAGTTTGGGCTAATGCACCACTCTAATACTTTTGACCCATTTAGTATACATTGTAATTGCTCGCCATCAGAATAGGCTTTCAAGGCAACTGCCTATATAGATGCAAAGTATCTCACACCCGAATGCGTTGTGGGTGAATCTAACATATGTATATCCTAACTTCTGGTGTTTATAAACCATACAGTCTAATTGAGTCTATTCGATCTTCACAATGAACTTTCACCTTTCTACAACTATTCATTACTTTTATGGGAATGTAAGATTTAACCATTTTCCTTATAAAACTTTAGGATATCAATCAAAGAAGCTATTAACCATAAATTGAAGACCAAAATGGTTAGTAGTTTTCAACTTCCAAGCAATCAAAATAACTTCTACAAGAAAACTGCTCTTTGGTGACGATTTTTTTTTTAGTGACTATAAATATTTGGTTAATAATAAACCTTATTTAGTCACTATTAAATAAAGTGATCACTGAATAAAGTCACTAAACAAAATTAGAGACAAAAAAAAAAAACCTTATTTGGTCTCTACACAAAATTAGACACGGATCTTTAGTGACGAAAAATGACTAATCAAAAATATTAGACCAACATATTTGGTCACTGGTTTTTTTTGAAGTCACTAAAGATCCGTGGGTAATTTTATAGAGTCCAAATAATGTTATTTTTTGGTCTCTAATTATGTTTACCATATAAGGTTATAACTAACCAAATAATTTTGGTCACTAAAAAAGTCGTTACTAAAAACTACTTTTTTTAAGTGTTAATACATTATATTTAGTTAAACAATATATCAAGAGAAAAAATCTAGTCTCATATCTTTTTATCGTTTTGTTACATGATTTTCCTCTACGAAACTAGACACGAGCTCATAAAATAGGATTAATTTATTTTTCATGAAAACAAAAGTCTGAATATGGTACCCCATCCCACCCCACCTTCACCCCACCCTTTGATGGAAGACCATGTACAACATTAGGGCATGTGGCTGTATGAAGAATCCTAACATTATGTGTGGTTCCCCATAATTTGGACCCTGAATGGTCATCTCGGACTCAAGTCCCACAACTCAACTGTTACTCACTTTTCTTCAACACTCCAAATTCACATTTATGCAAATTTGCTTCCGTCGTATGCAATACTTTATTCTATATTTTTTTGGTTACATAGTGTAGAATCAAATTGATTGTATTGTATACAAGGTTCTAAATAAGGTGCAATGACGGTGATGCGTGGCGAGAAAGTTACTAAAACATGTAAAACGTCTTTGTTAGGCGTGTCGGCAAAAAAACATGGTCGTGACGCGCCTTAACGCGAGTTTTTTGTAAAGCGTTACGGAAATTTAAAAAAAGAAATTGTTTAAAAATAATTAAAAATGGCTATAAATATCATTTGATTGTAAATTGGTGAATATATCTTAAAATATATATATATATACTTAAATATTAACACAGACTTTTTGATAATTTATTGATATTTATATAACTTAATAATAGTAAAAATATATATACAAGTATATAAAAAATTATAAAATATATTTAATTTTTTGCCACTTTGTCACGTTTTGAAAAACGTCATGTCTTGCAAAACTTGAGACTTATCATGACATCCCGCCACGCCTTACGTTTTTTACAAAGTTGATTGCATATGATAAAATCATGTGTTTTGTCAAGAATCTATGTCCTCTCTTACTGTTCTAGTTAACTCATTCAATATCTTTCTATCACTTATCTTTCGAAAGAGAATATTTTATCAAATCGTCTTCTCGTCTTTATATCTGATCATCAATTAATGCAACGCGTTTGTACTAGTCCAACTTTTGTTTTTCCTGTTACCGATTCACCTTACGTAAACATATGACGTCATGATAGGAGTGAGAACGGTCGATGATGTCGTACCATATTAAATCTACAATGTTAGTGAAATGATACATAGAGCTAAAGATATATTTAATAACATTGTGATATTCATTCTTTTTTATGAAAGAAGGGTCAATTTACTCGCACTATCATAGATTAATGACATGTATTATTTAGATCTATCTCTCTATATTCAAGCATATGTATCATTTCTTCTTTTATCCTTAAAATGTTACAACCATGTATTAACTCCTATGGAAACAACAAAAAAAAAAAAAAAAGTTTTAACACTCATGTTGAAAGAGCCACAAGAATTGGTAGAAAATCTTCCTGAGAGGCCACACAAAGGTGACAGCTGATAACCATTGAGGCAAGCCTCAAGTTCAATATGGAAACAACTATATCACTAAGAATTGGTGTTTTGCCGACGCTAAACATGAAATGGGTTAGATGTACTCTTACACTTTGTGTAACTATCAATCAATTCATACCCACACCTCCTGCTCTCTCACATACACAAACTTTTCAACGATGATGCTAACAACACGACTAACATAAAAGATTCACTAATGACATGCATACATCAATCTTTCATTATGTCGCAGGAAATATAGACGTTCGGAAAGTGATGGGTTCGTGAAGTCTAACAAGTGTGGGATACGGAAATTAAATGTGTGTCTTTTCGAAGAGGAAGAAAAAAAAACATACGGATAACAAACCACATATGTGTCAACAAAGAAATTAGTCAAGTTTTTTTTATTAGTAGACTTAAAGCATGTAATTAATTCTACATTGACATAGTGATGGGGGTTTAGTGACACTTTGAAAGTGTCATTAGTCTGCAACACTTTTAATTGGTGTGGGTAAAAATATATTTTTGAATTTCACTGTTAAGCAATAATCTCGTCACAAAAAGTCGAATGTTTATTCTAACACTTTCTGTGTCACTCTACATGTATTTTACCGACGAATTAGTTACACATATCTTTTTTTTTCTTAATAGGGAAAATATTTTTTTGAAGTTTAACGACACCTTTTTTTACTTGTAGTAAAACTTTATCTATATGTGTATCAATATATCAATAAATGACATTATGACAATATAATGTTTGTGAGATGTTTTTATCAATAAGTTTCGGGTTTACATTTAATATTTAACGATAATTACACCCGTTGATGGCCGATTAGATATATTGATGTGTTGGTGAACTCATTTATGAAATACTGCGAAAATAATTATAAATTAATTTCAATAATCATAACTTTTTAGCAGTGAGTAATTAATTATGAGGCTTCAAGTGAGCCAATTTAGACCTTTACTTATGTGCTACGTTAGTTTATTTCATCATAATAGGGGCGGAAACAGTTTGAGATAGTATTCCAATTTTGTTATTTAAATTTTGCCGTTATAAAAATTAATCTAACAAATCTGAATTATGGAACATAACACATAAAACCGTGCTCAGTACCTTTACTTTCTTCGTTTGAAAAAAAAATCTGACTTCATCCGTTCAAGTTCAAAAACGTTCTTGTTTTCATTTTATGCCAAAGTTGGTTATCGTTATAGTTTAGCTTTGTACATCATTTGAAACTACTTGTAGATTTTCAATACCAATTTCAATCTTTACATAACTTGATAATTTATTACTAACAATCCCAAATTTAATTTAATCAACATATCATGAACCTACTTTTTTAAAAGGAAGAATTTAAAAAATCTGGGCTATATGGTCTATAAGTTGAAAAGGCTAATGGACTATATATTTCACATTAAGCCCACTAATGTTTTCACCGCAAAGTATTAAATATAGTCATTGAGATATGTTTAAGAACGGTTAAACGGTTATAGGTTAAATAATAAAGCATAACCCCTTGTACGTGGGTGATGGTTTTCTGACGGATTTTAGGTAGTTACCTTTTGACGGTTAGTGTACACGTAATAAATGCATAAATTTTCTATCTTAACCATAGCCCCGGGGCGACCGTTGGCAAACTCCATATATTTGAGGTTATAAAGCCCAAATATAACTTTACAACTAAAAAAATAAAAACACAACGTATATTTTTTTTCTTTTTTATAAACAACTCGTTTGGAGCTGGTAAGGAATGCAGTCGATGAAAATCGAACCTACACCCCTCACATTTAGTAACAGTTTCTCTAATTTTCAAATTGCCACATGAGCTGCTCCTGAAAACAAAACACAATATTTTACTAAGAAAATAACAATACAAATAATTCCTATATAGATTATTAATAATACAAAGTTATAAGTTGCATTTTGTATTACAGTACAAGCATTTTCACATATTAAACAGGTAATTTGCAGCACGTCTATCGTCTATCGGGTATCTAGAACTCATGGACCGCGTCTCCATGTCTGTTATTTACGTGATTTTCCTCTCCTATGTTGGCCGTGGTTACCTCTTTTACAGTTTTTTATACCTCTAACTTATATTTATACCGAAAACTCTATTGTACCATACAGAGTGAAGAATCATATGAAACAAATCATACTTAATAGGTTCAGAATGCCAAAAGAAATGTTCGCGTACCCTTTTCACTCTCTCGTACATCTCAAGATATTTCTCATGAGATATCGAAAGAAGCACTTTCTTCAAATTTGGTATATCCTTCTCCAATATAAATACTGCAAATGATTCCCAATTCAAAACCTCAAAAAACGGTGGCACGTAATTATCTGATATAATCACGGGGACGCAATTGAAAAACAACGACTCCACAACTCTCGGGCTATGCACTGCAAATCCTCGAGCACATATACAATACTTGCTTGTTTTCATGTGGTCAATATAGTTTTTGTTACCTTTTACATGAGGCATTCGGGAGAATATTCTCATGTCAGTATCGTTTCCCCAATGGGATAATAAAACGGGCCTAACAAACCCGTGCATGTATCCTGCAAAAAAGGCTAGGATCGATCTGTTAGACGGTGGCTCGCCTCCAACATTTTTAAGAGGGTTTTTTGCAGACCGTACATATGTTGTTGGAAGTGAAACGTCTTTTCCTATGTTGAAACCTGCTTGAATATCGGCATTGCAAAGGGCTCTTGTGGTATTCAGTAAACGTCCTCTTGTTTCAGCCGGGGCCTGAGAAAATATGAAAACGATAGTAAGTAAAGTGACTAAAATACCTTTGTTTTAAAGAAATCTTGTAGACTACAAAACGGTGACGATACGATAGTAGGTAAAATGACCAAAATACCATTTTTGCCCATGTAATTAAAGAAGGGCATACCCAATCATGGCAACCAGCTAGGAAATGATCTGAACCATTTCTTCTGTTCCAAAACGGATATTTAGTCATAAGCATTTCAGTGTGGTTCTTCATGAACTGAATCAAATTATCACGACTGTGCGAATGAGGAACATATAGCGTTAACTGAAGCAGCCTTGAACTAAAAGGTATGTAAAACAAATGTGCTTCATTCGGGTCTTCTGTCACAAACTGTTTGTTTGCTTCCATTAGCTTCAAAAACCAACCCTCAGAAGCATATATTCCTTCTAGTATCCAATCATGGAAAATCGGCTTTTCTCCATCTTTGTAAATGTAAACTTTTAGCACCCGTTCCATTATCTCATAACTCCTGAAATCCGATTATTTAATGGAACAGTGAGAGCATGACAAATAACCCGGGAAAAACAACCCAATTTGCCCCTCTAAAGGCCTACGTTGTATAATATTATAACTTTTTTCTCTTATATCGTACGTCATACACTATGTCCTTACATTACTTGCGTTCTGCATCATACAGTTTACTTATATTGTTCAATCGTTATAAAGAGGTATTTCATATAAATGTTACCTTTTAAACATGGCAACATTCCGATAAATTGGGGCGTAAAGCTCTGTATCAGTGTTTAAGATAACAGCGTTCTCAATTTGTGATTTTGCTTCAAGTAGTTGTTTATCGACCAATGTAGGCAAATTAACTGGCTGTCAGAAAGAACACGAAACATAATCAAGAACATGAACATATTATGGACAATCTTTTCATGTAAATTTAAGTCATATACCTACGGCCGAATGAGGTAAAGAGCGACTCTTCTGAAGCAAATCATTCATCTCTGAAATCGACATTACTGGCAAAGTCTCCTTTTTCGCCTTTGATGTTCCATTTCTTGTGGAATCATTTTTCGTTCCGGTGTCTCTTGGAGGGACCTTACTACTTATTATTGATACGTTAACGTTTGAATACGAGTCTTTCAAATCGTGTGACATGAAACTATTATTTTGTCCATAAGACGAATAAGTTTGTTGAAGAGTGATTACAACAATGGATGTGATTCCGAATAGCCAAATCCATTTCGTAGTTTTCGTTCCATATAGAGAGTAAAGAAACCCATAATCCATGTAGATCAAATGGTATAAAATCCGAACGTAAGCTCGAATAGCTTAGAAAACAGTTAATGTTGAAGCTTCAACAAAATCCTAGAATGCTTTCCTGATTCCAACATATGCAAGAGTGTTAAGAGACTTTAAATTACGCTACGTGCATTCCATGCTGAAAACATTTACCGACTCAAAATGGAAATTAACGAGTTTTTAGATGTATTGATGAGTTTTTAGATCTGATCTAAATTACATAAAAAGTGTATGATTTGAGTGTGTGAAATGAAGTCATAATTGAGAAAATAAAGGTGGGAAATTGGTGCAAATTGGTCATGTTATAACTTTACATGTGTCCAAAATAAATTCATATTTTAATTGCCAATGGTTTTTATTTATTATAATGTGAAAAAAGTCGTTAGAATCTTAGCATGTGAAATGTGTATATTTTTTATTAGCCAATGGCTTATTTTTTTTTTATTTTTTTTACCAGTAGTCTCACATCTCCCGCAATCAATTTTTATCACACCATTTAAAAACTTAGAATCATGATTGTCAATGTCACGTCAGCAAAAATAATCTCAGAATCACCAAAATCATGATATCATACCGTGTGCTTTTAGCTTCTCCTTTTTCCATTGGTTACTTTACTAAAGAGAATCTATAATAACCTACTTTACAATTACAAAATATAATATAGGGCGAAACGCACAAAAAGAGTCATCATGCTTACGCTCGTTATCAATTAAGGTCACTATACTTTTTAATTTGTTATTAAAGAACTAAAGTTCCATTTTTTTTTTACAATCGAGTTTATTTCAAGGTTATCATCAGGTAACCGGTTTTTTTTTTTTTTTTTTTTTTTCCGGATGGCATGAGTTATGAGATAATGGAGCGTACACTCAAAGTTTACATTTACAAAGATGGAGAAAAGCCGATTGTCCATGATTGGGTACTCGTTAGAAAATACGCTAGTGAGGGTTGGTTTTTGAAGCTAATGGAAGAAAACAAACAGTTTGTGACGGAAGACCCAAGTGAAGCTCATTTGTTTTACATTCCTTTTAGTGCACAGTTACTCGAGATAAATTTATATGTTCCTCATTCGAAGAGTCTAAATAGTCTGATTCACTTCATGAAGAATTACACTGAAATGCTTATAACGAAATATCCATTTCGGAACAGAACTAATGTATTTGATCATTTCCTAGCTGGTTTAGGTACAACGAGGATTCAAGAGTGTATATATCGACAAACAAACAACTTGATCACCTCGGATTTACTCTAAAAACTCTATTATACCAAATCGAGTGTAATATCATATGAAAAATATCATACTTAACCGGCTTAACATGCCACAGAAAATGTTGTTGTACCTCTTTCACCCTCTGATGCATTTCCAAATACCTTTTTTCGTTGGTCGAAAGAAGAATCTTTTTCAAATCAGGAATATCCTTCTCGAGAACAAAAACCGCAAACGATTCCCAATCCAAAAATTCGAAAAAAGGCGGGACAAAATTGTCAGATATAATCACGGGAACACATTCGTAGAAAATAGCTTCCACGACTCTCGGACTGTTGACTTCCGAACCTTTAGCACAAATACAAAACTTGCTGTTTTTCATATAGTTGATATAGTTTTTATTGTCTTTGACTTTTGGGAGTTTTTTAAATATTTTCATTTCGGGATCTTTGTTTTCCCAGTGGCGTAAGAGGATTGGACGGAGGTAACCGTGCATTTTACCTGCGAAGAAGGCGAGAATGGAGCGTTTGGAAACTGTTGGAGCATTATTGTCTGTATTTGTATTCATTAGAACGTGTCGTAGAGTTAGTATGTAATTAGATCGAGTTGTAAAGTCCAAACGCATTTACGAACAAGTTACGTTCGAGTGAAAGAGTTACACTCACGTAACTCTTGAGTTACGTGCACGTAACTCTTGAGTTACGTGCACGTAACTCTCCTCCAAGAGTTACGTGAGCGTAACTCTTCTAGGGTTTCGGGACAGTATAAATAGCAGTCTCGAAATCATAAATGCGGGTTGTTGAACAGTAAAAGTGCAGTCACATCAGAGAGAGTTACGTGAGCTAGGTCATAGGTCACGTAATTAGTGTTCTTGAGTGTTAAAGTGTTGTAATCGAGTGTTCTTGGTTCTATTCGTGTTTGTAAACATTCACGTAAGCATGTTTAAGCACTCGAATTGAAGTGAACTGTAGATAATACGTAGTATGTCATCAGTGGTTGTTCAGGGCACACGACAGGTAAATTCTTGACGATTGGAAGGCTTCGAGTGCTTAAACATGCTCGACAGATCAAATGTCTTCCCGTCAAGTGTAAAGGTTCTTTATCATGAGATAAAGTGTAAAGGTTTGAGTATTTTATCGTTTTTACCTCTTAAGTGAGTTTAAAGATTTCCTTCTCAACCGAGAAGGTAAGTTTTCTTACCTAATTTGGTAAGTTTAAAGCGTTCAGACTTCGCAACATATAACAGTTGCGAACTCGGACAAAAACCGTTTTGCTTAAATGCAAAACTCTTTTCACAAAGAGTCTAAAGTTTTTGATACTCGTCGAGTCTAAAGTTTAATAATCTCGACTGAGTCTAAAGTTTAATAATCTCATTGAGTCAAAGTTTAAATAATCTCAAGTGAGTATAAAGCGTCCAAAATGATAAAAACCTAAATTTTTGATCGTGACTTCGAAACTTTTCTTTTTAAGTTTTTAGGATTTGTATAGTTCCAAAAATAATAAAAATAAGAAAAACATAAAAAGAGGGGGAGAAAGTTTGTGAAAACATTAGGAAATGATAGTACATCGCGGATTTTAAAAATCAGAATCATAAGGGTTTGTTCGATGTATTAGTAGGTACGGCCAATATCATATAAACAATTTTCCGAACCTGTTTCTAATGGGTAACACGGTTAAGTTTGTTCATCTCAGTGATAAGCTGAAAACTTTCGGTGTACCTGGAATCTGTCACCATAGGATTATATATATATAAATAAGTATCTGAGAGTAATAGAAAAAGCGAGGAAAAGAAAAATTGAGAGAAAATCAAAAAAAAAATATAATAAATCGTTTTTTTCTAAAACTCAAAGAGTTTTTTTATTAATAACTCCTAAACACCTTGAGGCGCCCCTGGATTCTATAAGGTTGCGAAATCATAGTTTCCGTGCGGTTAGTATAAAGGTTGAGGAGTTAAGTAAAACTCGTATCCTTGAGGCGCCCCTGGATTCTATAAGGTTGCGAAATCATAGTTTCCGTGCGGTTAGTATAAAGGGGAGAGTAGAGTCAAATAAGAATTCCGTAACTCTTGATGCTAACTTGATAAACGGCAAAGACAGAGGGAGGAGTTCACGAGTCTATAAAGCTTTTAAGCTCAAAAAAATTAAAAAAATATATAAATTAAAAAAAAAAAAAAAAAAAAAAAAAAAAAAAAAAAAAAAAAAACAAAAAGCTTCTCTATTTATGAAAAATGCACAAAGTGCTTAAAATCAATACTATAAGTATGCATTTTCATACTTAGAGTAGTTAACTAAATAGGAATAAGGTGACGGGTTTCCTAAATAAATACTGGAAGTTTGATGACGCTTTGAGGGGAGTTCGAACTTAGTTAAGTGTAAATATAAGTGGGATCCATATAAACAGTTGTAACATAAATAATCGGAAGATTTTTTATATGATATATATGTTGTATTTAAGAGGACAAGTATACTAATAATCGGCTGATTCTTGTGATTCGACTTCTGCGATATGATCCTAAAAGCAAACTAATCCCTATCCAAAAAGATTTGCCCTTTTGTAGGTTGCTAAAGTAGTGTGAATAGCTTATAGTTAAAAACCACAAAAAGAGTTTCGGTTTTAGGTTAAGAAAACAAACAAAAATCAAAAATATTTTATTTCTGCGTTTATTTTCTTCGTTGTCACGTATCGCTTATGGTTAAAAAGGTTTTATCACGTGTTTTCTGAAAAATGAGAAATTTTGTCAGTTTAAAGAACAAAAACACGTTTTTGGTCAGTTTTATCTTTGTAAGCCAGGTTTTACAAAGTTTAAAGATCGGATCTTGAAGAGTTTAGCACTTCTTGGAAGTCGAGGACTCGAAGCTGATATTCATGGAGCCGCGTTGCTTAATGATGAAGATTAGCTGTCTGAAAAGATTCGCAAGTTATCGGTTGCAAACTTTACACCGTACAAGTCTCTTGAAGTATAAAGGACTGACTCTCGATCTCTCGACACCAAAAGTTCAAGACAATTTTGAAGAATACAAGCTACATCCAAGGGGGAGTTTGTTGGAGCATTATTGTCTGTATTTGTATTCATTAGAACGTGTCGTAGAGTTAGTATGTAATTAGATCGAGTTGTAAAGTCCAAACGCATTTACGAACAAGTTACGTTCGAGTGAAAGAGTTACACTCACGTAACTCTTGAGTTACGTGCACGTAACTCTTGAGTTACGTGCACGTAACTCTCCTCCAAGAGTTACGTGAGCGTAACTCTTCTAGGGTTTCGGAACAGTATAAATAGCAGTCTCGAAATCATAAATGCGGGTGGTTGAACAGTAAAAGTGCAGTCACATCAGAGAGAGTTACGTGAGCTAGGTTTAGATCACGTAATTGATAGTTCTTGAGTGTTAAAGTGTTGTAATCGAAGTGTTTAGGTTCTATTCGTGTTTGTAAACATTCACGTAAGCAATATAGAATCAATCATTTGATTATATCTCTTGTTCTTCACCGTTTACTTGCTTAAACTTGTTATTCCGCAATTAGTTTAAGATAGGATTCAAAGGAGGTCCGAGATTAGGCGACCAACAGAAACAGGTTTACCTCCTAGGTTTTGCAATGGGTTTTGAGGGTAACGGACGTTTGTTTCAGGAAGAGAAACGTCTTTTCCCAATTCGAACTGTGCTTTTTCGATGTCTGTGTTACAAATGGCTCGTATGCAAGTATTCATGAACTGTCTTGTTTCATCTGCTGCCTTGAAAGTTTAATACAAAGTAAAACGAAGTCAGTCTACAGGATCACAAATTTGACTTTAGGATTAAGCGTTATATATGATTACAAAATTGTAACAAGCACTAAAAATACACAATGGGTCACTTTCAACCCATTTGACCCGTTTCCGATTTAGCTAAAAATAATACGACCCATTTATTTCCTAATGGGTCGAAACAGGTTGGGTCTAATTGACCCGGAAACACTTTTTGTGGAGTGTCTAAAAAAATCGATAAAATAAATGTCTTAATTATTCTTGAAAAAACAATATTACTTATAAACTTAATCGTTAAGTTGCATAAAATAGATTTAGGAGGTTGTATGGATTAAAACTATACCTATGCCGACTTTTAACTTGTTTGACCCATTTGAAAAACCTAAATCGACCCATTTATAAGCAAATGGGTCAAAACTGAGGAACACATATCTTACCCAGTCATGACAGGCAACGAGAAAATGGTCAGCCCCATCAGTTCTATTCCAGAAGCTATATCTAGTTGAAATCGTATCAATGTAATTCTTCAAATACGGTACTACACTTTTGCGATCATAAGAGTTAGGAGATAAAGTTGCTTTCAACATTTTCGAGCTATAAGGAATGTAGAACAAATGAGCTTGTTTCGGGTTTTTAGTAACGAATATTTTGCTTGCTTTCATTTGCATCATAAACCATCCTTCGGAGGCATATATTCCTTTCATAACCGCTTCTGGCTGATGGAATATCGGTTTTTCTCCTTCTTTATAGATGTAAACCTTTAAAGTTTTTTCCATTAATTCATAGCTCCTACATTCGATAACTTTCATTACTAACAAAAGGGGCAAGTAAATTAACGGTACAAAGAATTACTATCAGTAATATTAAGTTATAGTTACCTTCTAAATATGGAAATATTTCGGAACACGGAAGGATAAAGGTTATCATCATCTTTATCAAAAGAACCATTCTCAATTTGCAGCCTTGCTTTTAGTAATTCTTGATCAGTTCTTGAAGGCCACCGTGGTTTCTATACATAAACATACGTCAAATTGTAGTAAAACAACAAAAAATCAGCGTAACAAGTTCAAAACACGCATGTCAAAATTTCCATACCATTGAATGCGAAGAAGCACGATTCTTGACCAAAATACCGTGCATCTCAGAAACTGATACTACATTTCCCTTTTGCTTCTTACGAGGGACTTCAATCACAGATGATACATTGGCTAATGGTACGTTTGATGCGTCGTGTTTTTTATAATTTTGATCCGAATGCGAAGAAGCACGATTCTTGACCAAAATATCGTGCATCTCAGAAACTGATACTACATTTCCCTTTTGCTTCATACGAGGGACTTCAGTCACAGATGATACATTGGCTAATGGTACAATTGATGCGTTGTGTTTTTTATAATTTGGACCCGAATTTGAGACATTTTTGCCTAATACAGATACGTTGGAAAGCAAGAGATTTGTGGAAACGGCTATAGTAGTAACATTATTCGTAGTGTAATTGCTTCCTGTTTCCATTATGTGAATCTTGCTAGCAGAAAATAACGATGATATAACATCACCATACGGGAACTCAAAACACTGTAACATCATAACAATCGCGAGCATCACTCCCCCAAAACAAGCCAATCTTTGAATTCCCAGTATATGCCGAAAACCAGGGCCCATTTATCTACAACACCCCTTCAATATATGAGTAAATTACGTGAATCGTCATGTGGTTGCACCAAACTCTCTCGTTTAAAAGTCCATAAGTCTCAAGACTACGCCAAACGTCCCATAACCTCGATGGTCCATGAACCAAGTAAATTAACTAAAATAATCTTTTATGGACCAAGTTAAAGGCGTTTAAGACAAGGGCATTGGCATTTCAGTCATTTCACTTAGTCTAGGAACTCAACGTTGGAGGTCTAGTGTACTTTTTAAAAACAACTTAATCTAGAATCAGGGACGGAAACAACGTGGGGGCAGGGGGCAAAGTAATTATCCGTCCGGCCCCTCCACAACTTTGCACAATGTAAATTTATAAATGAAACTTTACACCCACAAAACATAGCTAATCAAAAAAATTAGTTAAAAAAAAAAAAAAAAATATTCCAAATAGAAAAAATAAAACTTAGGATGTTTGTTTCGGCTTATATAACCGGCTTATGATTGTAAGCTCATACTTGCTTATCAAGTTGAGTTTATGACTTTAAATAAAGCTCGGCTTCATAAGCTCATAGACTGAAAAAAATAAGCTTATAAGCTTATAAAAAATTACATAACCTCATAAAACGATTAATAAGCCGAAACAAATACCCTTTTAAATTACAGTATTAGTAAAGCTTATTAAACTTAATAATCTAAAACATATCTATACAAAAAAAAAGCACCTGTAAATGGAGGATCTTCCTTACTTGGAAAAAAAGAGATGCAATTACAGAGGAAAATAACCTGAATTTCAATTAATTTATTTATTTTCATTTATTAAAAGTGGTGATAATGTTTAATTAATTGAATTAAAATATCTTAGTTGATTTGAATAATGATTTATTTTAGTCAAAGCTATTGGGAATAGAGAAAGATAATATAAAAATTAATTAATAATGCAATTGATGATTTCATGATGAATAAGATAGAGATTCATATTCGATACGTCTTTTCCTAATTGGAAACCTTCTCTTTTGACATCCGAACTAGGGGTGTTCAACAGTGCAGAACCGAACCGTATCGGGATTGGACCGAACCGGACCGTAGATCGGGAAGTGAAATATTTTGGACCGAGAACTGGATCGAAAATCTCGGTTCTATATTATGTTCGGTTCATGGCAGTGAGGTCAGTTTTCGGTCTAAACCCAAATTAATTTCTGGTTCTATGTTGTTTTGTACGGTACAAATACATGTTATATATAATTGTATTTTAAATAGAATGGAATAACAACTTTGTAAACATATAATTCCCCTTCAATTATTGTTAGGAAAAAAAACAACTTCACATCTTTGTTAACTATTAGATTTGCAATTATTATTAAAACCAATAAAATTTAAAACCTTTTATTAATTAATGCACAAATATTAACTATAAACGAAGTGAAAATGTGAGTTTTGGTTTTAACAAAATATTAAATTAATTAATTCGATTTGTTATATAATCAAACTACGTTTTATTATTACAATTTAAAAAGTGTTTTACACCAAAAAATCAACGAAATTGAAAGCCAACAAAATTAAACATTGTAAGGTCCATTACAAATAAAAAGTTACTAGTCAGACATTCGGTTCGGTTCTTCTCGGGTGGATCGACAGTTTGGCTCGTTTCTGAACAGAGAAGCTGATTATGGATATTTTGTGGCCCGGGGACCAGACCAAGTTATATGATTTGGTTCAGTTTTTGTCCAAAACCAATTCAGTTCTTTAAGAGCACCCGGAGTGATAATCTCGATTCTGGTGATTCTGTGATTACTTTTGCTGACGTGACAGTGAGAATCATGATTCTGAGATTTTGGGTGGTATGATAATGAAGATTGTGGTGATTGAGGGAGTTGTGGGACCCAGTTTTATTTTTTTATTTTTTCTTAAAACATTTAAATAAAATAAATATAACATTTTATTAAATATAAAAAACAAAACTACAATAATTAAAATAAAAATACAAAAACATTCAATAAAAAAAAATACAATACAATAATTAAAAAAAAATACAATACAATAATTAAAAAAAAATACAACACAATAATTAAAAAAAGCTAACGTTGTAGATAGTTTCCGCCTCATTTTCTTCCATCTCCATTTGTTCTACAGCTTGTGCCGCCAAGGCTAGAACTTCAAACAATTCAGAGTCGGAAGATGACGAATCCGTAACATCGTGATCGGTTGACGAATTCGAACTCATTTTGTTGTATATAGTTTTTAGAAAAAGATTGAGATAGAATGAGATTGAGAAATGGTGTGATTTTTTGGTTAAGTTGTGGAGTTATTTATAGGTGAAATTATGGTTTAAAAAAAAAAACTTTTTATTAAACCAATGGTTATATAACCGTTGGTGTGTATTTTGTTTAATTTTTTTAAAAAAAAATCTTTGATACCGTTGCAATTAAAAGAAATAAAAAAAAAAAAAACCAAAATCACCAAAACGACCCGTTGTGGTGACAACGGTCGCCCACAACGAGGGTGACAACGAGACTTGTCGGTGTAATAACGAGCTAGGCCGCTCGTTGTGAGCTCGAGAACGAGCCACAACGGCTCCCAGTCCGGGTGCTCTAAGGTTTACCATGAAATCTTGATACTATGTCCCTGTTTCCTTCTTACGAGGTATTTCAATCACATATGATCAAACAAGACTCGATCCCAAAACCTCTTTATTAAAACAACAAAAGAAAAACAATAACAATATCTAATTAGAAAACCAACTAAAGAATTTCGACAAATCTATTCACATGTACTGATCAATGATGCTCAAAGGCACCACTTTAGCTAGCTTATTCCAATTAACTAACGGGATTTACTCTAAAAACTCGATTATACCAAATCGAATGCAATATCATATGAAAAATATCATACTTTACCGGCTTAACATGCCATAGAAAATGTTGTTGAACCCTTTTAACTCTTTGTTGCATCACCAAATATCGCCTATGTGATATCGCCAGAAGAATATTCTTCAAATTCGGAATATCTTTCTCCTGAACGAAAACCGCAAACGACTCCCAATTCAAGATTTCAAAAAACGGTGGAACAAAGTTGTCGGATATGATCACGGGAATACATTCGTGAAAAATGGCTTCCACTACTCGAGGACTGTTGACTTCATAACCTTTCGCACAAATACAATATTTGCTAGTTTTCATATAATTGACGTAATTCCTGTTTCCTTTGGATTTTGGAAGTTTTCCGAAGATTTTCATGTCGGGATCTTTGTTTAACCAGTGTTTTAGGAGAACTGGGCGGACGTCGCCGTGCATTTGACCGGCAAAGAAAGCGAGAATCGAGCGTTGGGAAGCAGGTTTGCCTCCGATTTCGCGTAATGGGTTTTGAGGTGATTGGATGTATGTTTCAACAAGAGATACATCTTTTCCTAATTGGAAACCTTCTCTTTTGACATCCGAATTGCATAGAGCTCGAATACATGTATCCATTGATTTTCTTGTTTCATCTGTTGCCTGTAATTATAAGTTTATGTTACACAGATAACCAAAATACAACTTTGCGGTTCCTTATAATAAAAAGATCAAATGGCTTACCCAATCATGACAAGCGACAAGGAAATGATCTGACCCGCCAGTCCGATTCCAAGCATCATATCTCCCGCCTATCAAGTGAAGGTAGTCTGTCAAGTGTTGTACCAAGTTATCACGACTACCCGACCCCTTCACATATAGCTTTTCTTCCAACATTCGAGAGCTAAACGGAAGGTAAAATAAATGTGCTTCTTTGTGGTTATTAGTAAGAAAATGTTGGCTTTCTTTCATATGTTTCATAAACCATCCTTCAGATGCATAAATTCCGCTAAGCACAGGTTTCGGTTGGTGGAATATGGGTTTTTCACCTTCTTTGTATATGTACACCTTAAGAATCTTTTCCATTAATTCATAGCTCCTGTGATTTGTACAAGATATATTTTTTGAATTAAAATACTTTTTTGATAAAATGTTAACGATGAGTTTCCCGTCTCTAATTTTCTACAAAAATGGAGGAGTTTTCTGTCTTTAGAAAACATGTTTAAACGTTGTTGCGTTCTCCATTTAAGAAAATTCTAAAATTTTCTGAAAAAGTGCATAAGGAAAAGGGTAGAAAACTATTAAAAGTTAGTTTTCAAGATTGAAGCTATCAGATAGAAAATTTGCAGTGTTCATTGAAACGATTTCTGAAAAATCTCGATTCGAGTTTTTCTAAATTTTTTTTTCTTTTTCTAAAACACTCCATTTTCTATTTTTCCACAACGAAACAGACCCATGTTTTTCTCACCTTTTAAACTGTGAAACATTACGATACAGAGGAGGATAAAGTGCCCGATCATTGTTATTCACAGGAGCATTCTCGATCTGCATTTTTGCATCCAGTAATTCTTGATCAACCGTTGAAAACCATAGTGGTTTCTACAAGATAAGAGTTCATATAACATTATAACAATTAAGCAACTAAAAACAAGCAAACCCATAAATTAACTTGTAATCACAAGAACATTTGTAAAAACTTAGCTTACCATTGAACGAACTGTAGCACGATTATAAAGTAGAATGTCATGCATATCAGACATCGTCACTACATCCCCCATTACATGTTTTTTCAACGATGTGTCAACATCTGACGTGACAGGATTCTCCGCTGTTGTCACTAGCTCCTTAACATCGGGGTTCGAAATTGGTGCAATTATGTTCTGTTTAGATGTGTTATTATCTAAATCCGTTGAGGGAGCAATTGCTTTACTATTGACTGATGTCACAGGCTCCCTGAAATCAGGACTTGTTTCTGGTTTGGATGTGTTGTTATCTAAAACCGCCGAGGGGGAAATTACGCTATCATTGACGAGTGACGAAGTTGGTGATGGACTTTCTGTATCTGAATCTTTTCCTTTCAAGGTTGAATTATCAACTTTTGCCTTCAATTTCGATTGAATATCATTTCCAATGGTTACATTATTACCCTTTTGAAATGTATCAACTGGCTTTGTATCATTTAATCCATCAATGTTGAGCAATGAATCGGGTTTCTCAGATAATGTTTCCGGTTTGTACGTCCCACTTACAGGTGGCTGACCTTTACTTGTCGAAAATAACGATGGCGCAAAATCACCATAAGGGAATTCAAAGTACTGAAACATCATAATCGTAGCAAATACCACCGCTACAAGCCATACTAATCTCTTGCTTTCCAATATATACTGAACCTCATGACCCATTTTCAAAAAGCATTAAGATAAAGGTATCTTACCACCCCTGCAAAATCGACAATCAGTTTTATCAATTATGTAATATCTCATTAGTAATATTTAGGGGGGTTTTATTTTAGCTAATTTCCGGGCTTTCGAGTAGGGGTGAGCAAAGATATCGAAATACAAGTATTGTACTGGTACCAACCAATATCAATTGAATACAAACGCTCTAGTACTAGGTATCAAACTTTTTAAATTTTCAATATTCGGTACCACTAGTACCATTTTTATTCGGTATTTTAGTTGGTACCTTACCAACCAAAACCGACAAATTCATTTTGGCACGGTACTCGATACCAACAAAACGCTTCCAAAAAATCGGTACCAATTGGTTCAATACCGGTCAAGTACCACACTCACCCCTGCATTTGAGATTATATTTCATAAGTTTATTTTTATGGCTTATATTTGTCGTACGGGGGTTTTGTGAAAACAAGTCGGGTTTAAGAAATATAATCACATAAACTCGAAAATTTAATAAGCGAAAACAAACATCCTTTTAAAGAAAACTACACATAGACATTACATTTATAGAACTAAACCAGATAAACCAAAACAATCAGTAATTTTCACATATGGAGACATTTTTATCAAGAATAACTAAAAATTATTCTCTTCGTATAAAAACAAAAAAGTTATCAGCATCAAATTTGAGTGTAAAATGAGCTTCCTAAAAAAATTGTCATCTACAATAACATTTAGGCGGTGTTTAGGATTGCGTTTGCAAAATAGATTGTGTTTACAAAACGGCATTCCGAAAAAGGACCCATTCCATATTTCAAAAAATGTATTTGCCTTATTAAAAAATAACTAGAATAATCACTTTTTCAGAGGTTATACTAAACTCGATTTCTAATTATCCAAGTTACGTTATTTATCTCTAAAAAAAGTTTTTTGCCAAATTCCTTTTCTCGTATGTTGCAAACGTAGTAATCAAATAATTTCAGTCAAAATGCAATTCCAAACACCCTCATATAAATACTATAGGCGCGGAGGCATGATGAGACAAGAGTATACATTTGTCTCAACTACAAATTTTCAAATCGTAAAAAATAGTTATATTTATGTTATTTTTAAAATTTTACGTATATAAATATCAAAATATCTTTTATTTTACCCCACGCAAACAATAAAAATTTATCCACCTGTTTGATAATCTTTACTTTGAGCCCATGTCAAAAAATTTTTGGCTCCGTCCCTAACTATTTAGACTAAAAATTGGGGCAAATTGAGTAAAACACTACTCGAATATGCTAAAATTAACGAAAACAATCGAATTTAATTTAAATTTCAAATAAATCAATAATTTTAGCAACCAATTAATTATCCTAAACGGCTACACAGAACATAATTACCATAAATCAACAATATTATATCTACATTTCTACTAATTAAATATTCATTTAATCAACATGCAAACACAAATTCAAATCAAATAAAATAATAAAAATAATAAAAAAGATATTAAATCAAACCTGAAAAATCTGAAGCTGATCTAATCACCGAATAAATAAATTCAGTAAAAATATATGACGAAAATCAATTACGTAATTCAGTCAAATAAATAAATTATTGAATAATTCAACGTATAATTAGCTTCGATTGTGAAAAAATCAAAACGTAGAAATCGATAAACGAATTAAATGCATTTTTATTAAAAATGAAGAATTAATTACCTGAGAATTTATGGTGACGTGGATGAATTGGTTTGAGGTTTTTATGACAGGTGTAACAATGGCGGCATAGGGAATGTAAGTGTGTGTGTGTGTATTTTGTTTCGTAAGCTAAAGATTTGGAAATGATGCATGATTTCCTTATATACTCAACTGAAGTAAAGAGTTTACACAAGTGGTCCTTTGTTTTATAAAGTTTTACATGTATGGGTCGGTCTGAAACAGGGTGCAGGATTTGCGATCGTATTAGTTTCATAGACAACAATGTGCTCGTTTTCTTCGAATATATATATATATATATATATATATATATATATATATATATATATATATATATATATATATATATATATATATATATTGTGTAACAACCTAACAAGAAATATTGAAAAATGTATTTAGATGATAATTTTATTTAAATAGTGGTTTATATATAAAAAGAAGTTGTTTATTAGAGCCTAATTTTAAATTTCGTATATTCGTATTTTCGAGACTGGCCCTGCGCGTATGTCTTAAGTTTTATATCTATAAAGCGTATTTTCTCTGTTTCAGTTTAAATGTTAACGATCGAGTGAAATGAAATACAGTTTTACAAAGTCAAAATATCAATTTAACCATTTTAATGTATGTGGATTTTAAGAATTTTTATTTAATACATATTTATGAAGAAAAAAATGAGATAGTAAATTTGATTACCATTTTTGAAAATGACCATGATAAACTCAAATGAAAATGTCAAAATTAAATTTAAGATTGTGGTAGTAATATTAATGATTCCTAGACCTAGTAAATGTTAAAAAAACATACTCTCTATATAAAACAAATAAAATAAATAACAATATAGTCGTTTTATATTCTAAGATGTTTTCTTCTAAAACATCACATTATTTATATTTTGTTTTTAACGAAACTTAAGTCCATATCCATAATACATAATAAATTAATAAAATAACTCACATATTATCGGCTGTCGGGCAACAAACCTTGTGGTTCTACACTTTTGTTTGATGAAGACGTTATGGAGATATTCTAATTTTTAAAAATTATTTACTCTATCCGAATTTAAGAGATTTATAAAAAAAAAAATTATGTGTATTTTTACTTGATTAGTTTATATAATTTTATTTAGGTCTTTGTAGTTTATAAGTTGTCACAATGTACCATCAAAGTTTTGTTTTTATTATACGTTGTATAGATTCTTTTTATAGTTAAAAAAGGGAAACACTTTCTTTTTCTGTTACTTAACATTTTTATTTTCCTACTTATTAATAGATTAATAGAAAATACAAAAAGAATTGTTTAGTTGATAAAAATTCCATATGTAATTGTGTTATTTTTATATAATTTAAAGTTTAATTGGATAAAATACAAAAAGGGAATTCCTTGAAAATATCATATATATATATATATATATATATATATAGGGTGAGGTTCAAATGAGATCCTCAATTTGCTAGGGATCCAGGGATCCACTTTTCAGCCACACATTTTCCCCTTAATACTTTTTTTTTTTTTTTTTTTTTTCTTTTGCTATGTTTTACTTAACTTTTTTTTTTTCAAAATCACATTGATTTTTTTGTAAAAAATTGAAATCACATATGATTTTCAAAAACCAAAATTTATAAATTTTAAAATCACACGTGAATTTTTTTTTTTTTAGAAAATCAAATGTGATTTTCAAAAACCAAAATTTATAAATTTTAACGTCACACTTGAAATATTTGTTTCTCGAAAATCACATGTGATTTTATAAGCAAAATAGTTTGAACGTTAAAAATCACATGTGATTTTACCCATAAAAGATTTGTAGATTGAAAATCACATGTGATTTTTAAAAGTAAGATTGAAAATCAAATGTGATTTTCGGAAAAAAAAAAAAAAAAAAAAAAAAAAAAAAAAAAAAAAAAAAAAGTAAATAAAAAGGTAAAAGAAAAAAGTAAAAGAAAAAATTAAAAAAAAAAGAACAAAAATATAAGGAAAAATGGGTGGTTAAAAAGTGGATCCCTAGATCTCTAGAAAATTAGGGATCCCTTTTGAACCCCAATATATATATATATATATATATATATATATATATATATATATATATATATATATATATATATATATATATATATATATATATATATATATTCAGATGATTTCTGAACGGTGGTGGTCATCAATATGACATTGATAAAATCATGTGAATTTATTTACTTTAATTTATTCACTGGAATCATGCGATGATTTTGAGTATTGAAAAAATTATACTTATTTTTTATATTTAGTTTCAAAGTGTACATGTGTTTGACATATCACTTTACATGTTTTGTGTTTCTTGAATATGAATTAATTTCTATATCTTTACATGTTTTGACATATCAGTTTACATGTTTTCTCACGTTAAGTAAAAATTAGAAAAACCATCACAACACTTTACATGTTTTCTCACGTTAAGTTAAAATTAGTAAAACCATCACAACAGTAATCTATTAGATGTTGTAATGTACTTATGAAGGTATTTGTTTCAAAAACAACATAATCAAAACAACCGAAATATGTTGGTTTGGTCACGTACATCCAAATCAAATACTACACTATACTTTCTTATCGGAATAATTTAGACATAAAAAACCTCTTACTTTACTAATTTTATAATTAAACTTACATCAATTCTTCTTCCCCCCCTCTCCTTATTTTGTCAATTCATTTTAAATTTGCCGGTTGTCTTAATTTAGGTTTCAACCAAAACATGTTAACTTTGGCCGAGTAACCCAAATTTATGATTCTTTTTAATCTAACCTAACCCTTCATCAAAGGGACGGAGCCAAAATATTTGCACACCGGATTCATATATAAAATAAATAAGGGAAAATGCACTGGATGACCATCGTACTACCACAAAATATTCGTATAGGTCATTGTACAAAATTTACGTCTATCTACATCACTATACCACATTTTACTGTTTAAATTATAACCTTAACTTTAAAAAACCGTTTAAATAGATCATTTTGGTGACTTGAAACTTGTTGGTAACCGACACGTGATCGTTTTTATTTTTTTAAAATAAAACAAAAAGGGGAATCAAATTGAATTAAATAAAAAAGAGAACATGTTGACTATTATAACTAAATTCCTCCATTTTTCAATCAATCTGTATCTATATATCTATACGTATATCTATATCTATATATAAAATGAAAACACAATTTTCAGCCTACCTAGACGAGTAAATGACGCTGCACACCAAGATGAAGTTGTTCGAGTATTGAAAACTCAAATACAACAATTTCCGGCGACTACACTTCCGGCGACTACACTTTCGGCGACTACACTTTCAGCAACCAAATAATTTTCGGCGACTACACTTTTATTGTTTAGATCTGTAATTAATCGATCTATTTCATCTAATTATTGTTGATTTAATTGAATTTTTGTTTGATTTAATTGGATTTTTTTTTTTGTGATTTTTGTGATTAACGCTATTTCATCTAATTATTGTGATTTTTGTGACCTGCAACCGTTTGTTATTGTTGGCGATGGTGGAACAATTTTATTTTTTTTGTGATTTTTGTGATTTTATTGTTGATTTAATTGAATTTTTGTGATTAAGCTTCAAGCTTGTTATTGTTGGCTATGGCGGAACTGGATATTTTTTTTGATGATGATGATGATGAGGTTGTCTGTTTTTGTAATTTAAATAATGAAAGAGAAAGAGAATTAGTGGGGGTGGTGATGTCACCGGTTTTTAACCGGTAGAATGAAAAAAAATGATTTAAATAAACGGTTACTTGAGGTATAGTGATGTAGATAGACGAAAATTTTGTTCAATGACCTAGACGGATATTTTGTAGTAGTACGATGGTCATCCAGTGCATTTTTCCAATAAATAATGTGTGCGTATGAAATCAGCGGGTTCACAATCCAAAATTGCTCTAAAATTGCATTAAAAATAAACTAAAATTCTACTAAAGTCAAAAATACTAAAGTTTCAATGAATTTTTCTGACCCACTCAATATATAATAGCTTCGTCCCTCCCAAAAACTAAACTGTAGAAATTGTTCACATAAAAAATAGACATATTTGTTATTTCTTATGTACTAATCATCACTTGTAGACAACATTACAATCTTTTTAAGATATATACGAGAGTAACCGCGTAACGAGTGAAACTTATTTTTTTTTTCCGGAAAATCGTACATAAATTAATTATTTCATTTACTTTAATATAGTTGTTTATAAAGAGTTTTTTTTATTTGTTTGCATAATTGATTCTTCCTATCGTTGTATTTCTTTTATTTAATATTTTTTTTTTTTTGTAATTTCAATTCAAAGGGATATTTAAATTTTATTTTATACAAAAGTATATTGTATATATAACAATCGGTTTAACCGATAATTTTGAAGAAGAAAGCAACCCTAAAGTTATGCGGCTTATGCCCATAAATGGGTCTAATATTGTTTATCGATAAAGTCAAATATTATTTATAAATACGTAAAATTGTTAATTATATACAGTAAATAATTATATAATATTAACAAAAAATGTTTTTCTTCATAAAAATTTTTTGGTTAATTATACAGTAAATAATTATATAATATTAACGAAAAATGTATTTGAGATTTATTTTTAGTTTATTCTATTTTATGTTTTTACTTTGTATCCCATTTAAGTTATCATTATTTTTTTTCGATAAGCAAAGCAAATTTTATTAAAGAGCCAAAAGACAGAAAACAACAAAAAAACAGTGTAGGGGCTCAAAGACGGAGACCCGAAAGAGCCATTAGTCGAGCCAAAAGAACAACAAAAAAGAAACAAAACTACTAAGTTATGACGTTCTGAGGGTTATTGAGCCAATCTTTCAGCTTAATATGAGATCTACCACTCCTGTTAGCAATCCAAGACAGAGACATCCTTTGAACCGTAAGGAAAACATCTTCGTTCTTTAGTCTATCTAAACTCTCTGGGGAAGAGTGTAGAATAGCATTCTGATGGTTCCACGTTGCCCAAATCGTAGTATAGATTACTCCGCGAAAAGCCTTTTGAAACCCATATGTTGATGAAATTTCCAACTTTTCTTATAATAAGGCGTTCCACCGTGAGGGTATCAGGAGGTTGGATCATCCACCAACTCCATATATTTCGCCAACATACTCGAATAATGATGAAATCTAGCATGCAATATTGAAACGTTTTTAGTTTCCAAGTCACAAAATAAACAAAGATCAAAAGGAATAGAAATCCCTAGAGAAATCAAGCAATCATGTGCAGGAAGCTTCTTAGAAAGAGCTCTCCAAGTGTAGATGTTCGTTTTCCTAGGAACCCAGTTGTTCCAAATATGAGAAATAGAATTGGTAGTTTCCTTTAAGATATAAATTTGAATTTGAGATGAAAGAGATTTAACCAAAAACCTCCTTGAAGAATCTAAACTCCAGGGTTCAGGAATTTGATTTCCCGAGGGAAAGTCTAAGGGTTGACAGGTGCTTGATTAAAATGGGAAGGTCACATGTTGGTCTTCAACGAGGGACCGATCTCCAAGCCCAAGAACCAAACCAACTAGTCTATGAATATTGCCAACGATCTTTAACCAAACGGTTATTATCACTTTCCATCTCAAAGAGTCTCAGGCACAAAAGTTTCGGCACGATTCCGACCTCAACCCAATTGTCCAGCCAAAAGCGACTTTGACTCCCATCATGGACCTGTTTTCTAAACGATTCAATAAAAAGGATACCGAGATTTTGAATGGTTTTGCAACCAGGAAGAATATTTGTCCAGACCCTTGGTTGAGCTTTTAAGGAGCCAAGAGAAGCAAAACCACCATCCTGGGCATAAAGTGCTTTGATAACTTTACTCCATAAAACATTGGGCTCAGAGATAAAACGCCATTTCCACTTACCTAAAAGAGATAGATTTTGAGCACGAATACTTCCAACACCCAAACCCCCTATCTTCTTAGCCGAGATAACTTTATTCAACTTTATCCAAATTATTTTTCGCTCGCACATCTTGTGTCCCCAAAATTAATTGCAACGAAGATATTAAAATTTATCAGTGATATTAATGGGAGCTTTGAAAAGGATAAATAGTATGTGGTGAGGTTACCTAAGATTTCCTTCACGAGGGTGAACCGTCCACCAATAAAGAACAAAGAAACATTTCAAGATGAAAGCTTTGAGGAGAAACGATCAATGAGCAGATTCCAGGAAGTACTTTGTCCCATGTTTCTTCCGACTGGTAGCCGAAGGTAAGCAAAAGGGGGTTTTGTAACATCTGTTCCACATCGATTGGAATAGGGAACGAATCATTCTTTATAATGGGGTTGATACCTTTCCTAGTGTGACGCGTTTTGGCACGGGCTCCGTGCCAGAAGTAAATCCGTGCGCCCCGAGCAAAGCAGACAATATCATGCTACGGATGTGCTTGGGCTGTTACAAATAGTATCAGAGGCAGGGTCGAGACCGATGTACACAACGGGGACGTTGTGTCCTATAAGGGGGAGGATTGTAACATCCGTCCCACATCGGTTGGAGAGGGGAACAAATCTTTCTTTATAAGGGGGTTGATACATCTCCTAGTGTGACACGTTTTAGCACGGGCTCTGTGCCAGAAGCAAATTCGTACGGCGGTGGGCAAAGCGGACAATATCACGCTACCGGTGTGCTTGGGCTGGTACAAGTTTTATCAGGAGTGCATTTGATACGCCTAAAAATCTCCTCCAATTCCGAGAAAACAACCCCTAATCCGTATAATCGACTCTTAGAAAGATTGATTTTTAAACCCGAAACATCACGAAAACAATAGAGAATACGAAACAAGTTTTTAGCATTATTAAGTGACCATTTACCAATGAAAAGCGCATCATCAAGCATACTTGAGTAGAGATATGTTAGTCAAGTCATCCGGAATAAAAATCTCATTGAAACATCTTTTAATACAAGCTTCAATAGTCATAGCTTGCAAGGCATCCATAGCAAGAATAAAAAGGTAAGGGGAGAGCGGATCCCCTTACCTAAGCCCTTTTTCTACGTAAAACTCTTCCGTTGGAGATCCATTGATCAGAAATGATACCGAAGCTAATTTTAAGCAGCCGTCGATCCATTTACGCCATTTAGTTCCGAATCCCATTTGAGACATAACATCAAATAGAAAATTCCAATTTAAGGAATCAAAGCCTTCTCAAAGTATACCTTGAATAATATGAGCTCTGAGTTGACTTTTTTCGACTATCCAACTACACTACAAGAAAAATGTTGTTTTTATATATTTTTTTTCTTCATATTTATAGAAAGTGTGAAGTATTTTGTTGATTTGTTCACACTTTTAATCGTGTATAAAATTATTTCATTATAAATGTAAAGAAAGATGTAAAACCTCTAAAATCTACATATTTTTGGTTATTTAAAAAAATATACACACTTATAAGAGTGTACAAATAGACAACTTCTTCACACTAAAATGTGTAGAGGGAAATTTGTGACACTAATTTTTTTACACACCAAGAGTGTGAAGCAATGTGGTGTAAAACAATTTGTCTCCACACTTTTAAGTGTAAACTTTTTTGTATTTGTACACATTTAAATGTGTGAACATTTTTTCCCTATACGTATAAATGTTTAGTTTTTCGTATTTATTCAATTTTTTTAACTAAAAATATATTATACACTTATAATTATGGTAAAAATATACACAATTTTTAGAAACATAAAAATATAAATATATAAATTAATATATTTGTTGTAATGCCACTTCATTTGCTACAATATTCTTCCCATCAAGGATTTGCCTTTCGAGTATAAAGGCAATTTGATTAGGACTTATGACACTACTAATGACTCTTCCCAAACGAGAAGCTAGAACTTTAGAGATAATTTCATATCTATTAGTTTATTTTATTATAAATTTAATTATTTATTTAAAACGAACAAATTACTACTAATAGTAAGTGTTAAATCTTAATTTTAAGAATATTATAAAAGTAAAATATATCAAATTCGTTTTAAAAAGTAGTATAGATAAAAGTTTTTATATAATTATTTTCATCTAAATGACATATACATAGATTAAATTGAATGGATTTTATATTATTTCTTTCATCTAAATGATTTATACGTAAATTAAAATGAAAAGAAAACCAATAGTGTAATTTCCATGAAATATATTGTGGCCCATTATCCACTTCAGCTTCATTATTCAAATATGCAGGGTATGGCCCAATAATAAGTCGCTCTATAAACTATACTAAATTCCCCAAATTTATTTAGGTTTATATTTAAATGAATATCATTATATTTCTACTATCTTTTAACACGTTTTCATATATTAAATTAAAGCTATCATCTTGATAATAATGAATAAATAAGTAAACTGAAAAGATGTTGAATTGACCAAAAATATAATGCAAAAGATCGCTTATATTGTAAAGCAACTAGATAATAATAGTAATACCATATCGAGTACTTAGCCTACTACCTTAGAGCAGAATTAGAACAAAAATGTGTTTAATCACAAGGTGTAATAGGAAAAGGTAAATTTAGTAGCCAATAAGAATGTTACATGTGTCATATTGTGTCGGCAATTTAAATACACGCTCAACATATGTTGAGCGGTGAATACACTCAAATGGTGGGTCTCAAAGTTAATCTCCTCTCTCCTAGTTTATTTCATGCATTATTTTTTGTATTATCCTTTTATAAACCGACAATGTATTATATTTCTAGAGTGCAATACATCGTAAAAGAAAATGGAATGAAAAAACGTTGATGTGACAATATATTGCACTCTAAAAGTGCAATACATTGTAGGTGCTCTTACAAATCAACCAGAGCATGAATAACGAGAAGAGATACGACTCAAATTATAAGTTATAACAACCATAACTTTTTATCAGATCGGAGTTATAGGGCAGGCTTATTACATCATGTCACACTCTTGCTCTTACAAAATCTGAACACACAAACTTAAGATTTACGAGTCAACTCAAATATCGTTAGATTTTCTTTTATCGACTCGAACCTCACCTTTTGCTACTAAGAGAAAAGATACACGTATCTCTAGAATTCCAAGGAAAGAACATTCCTAGAAACTACACTTATAGAAGAAAAAAAAACCCTACATCCATACTTGTACTTCTTCTTCTTTAAAACCATCTTCCATTTCACATTCAAAACCCTCATCACCATATCTCTATTCTTACTCGACCCATAACCTCGAAAACCATCATGGACCGTCTCCTCTATGAGACAGTTCTAAAGGGCGACACTATCACATTCCTCAATCTAGTTCAAGAAAACGAAACCCTAATCAAACAAAGATTGCGAGAATCATCAAACACTGTTTTACACTTAGCAGCTCGGTTTGGGCACCTGGAACTCGCGTCAGAGATTTTGAAAAGGTGGCCAGATTTGGCAGTGACAGAGAATGGAGAACTGGAGACACCTTTGCATGAGGCTTGCAGGGAAGGTGAGGTTGAGATTATGAAGGTTTTAATGGCCGCGGACGAAAGTTTAGTCGGAAAAGTGAATTGTAGAGGTGAGAGTGTGTTGTTTGTAGCTAGTGAGAGGGGGAAGTTGGAAGTTGTTAAGCATTTGATAGGGTTTCAGTTGCTTCTTATGCATGAAGTTGATGCTTTTATGTGTTCTATACATGTTGCTGCTGCTGCTGGACACACAGGTATTACTCGTACCTCACCTTCATAATGCGTTTAAAGTTACCAACACGATTTACATCACTAATACGACGATTAGATATTAAAAAACTAGCTTAATTTGTAGATCTATAACTCTACCAGCTGATGATTAAACCAGCTATTTGAGTAGATTATGAGCTCAATTCAACTACTTAGTGATACTATACATTGATTCAATTAGTTTAAGTCAAATTTCATTCTAAATATTAATTGACATAAGTCAATGAAATAGTCGAAAAAGGGTTTTGTGTTCACTTATATAAATTTGTTGTTATGTTAAAAGTGTAAAGGTGTTTTTGGTTTCCAAATCTTAACAAAATACACTTCATACTTTAGTAGTTTAGTCTTAAAAAGAATTCAAAATTGGCTTGAGAAATAATTAAAAACAATGTTTTGAAAACCGGGTCAATGATCGACCCGACCGAGTCAACGAGTCACCGGGTCAATCGGTTGACCCGACGGATCAATCCGGTTTCTGCACATGTCCAAAATTTTCAATATCACCTGTCAAAACACTAACCTTTGTTGCATAAAAACATCAAAGAACTATGTTTAACTAATCAAGAAAATAAGAGATTACAGCTTTTTATTTCAAAAGATTACAAGTGCATACTCCATACTTGATAAGACATAAATCCTACTGAGATTACAAAATTTATGCTTCAAAAGACTATACCCAAGCATAAATCTTACGAGATTATAAGTTTTAAACTTCAAATGGCATAAATCCTACGAGGTTACAAGTTTTATACTTTAAAAGACAATAGCAAAACAAAACCCGACGGGTGTTTGCCAACCGGGTTTCTAAAAACCCGTCGGTTCGACCGGTTCTCAGTTTCCTTAAAACCCGAGTTGTTTTGACCCGTTTTCTTGTTCGGAACCGGTCCAACCGGTTGACCCGACCGGGTCGACTCGGATTTCAAAACATTGATTAAAAGTACGTAAGATTTTAACTTATAGATAAACGTTTTCAACTTTTGATACAAGAAGACTAAATGAAAATCTCAATGCATGTAATTTCATACTAATTACAACTTAAATGATATATAACTAAAGAAATTTAGTGAATCATATTTATCTTATTTAATTAAAAGTAGCTTATTGACCCGCGTAATATGTGGAGAACTTATATAAAAGATTAATAGAAACTAATCAGTCATTAAACAAAATGAATTATATTAACAAATGTTATGTTTTTTCGCTTATAGATAAGCGAATTTATCTGAAACTTTATGTCATTTGTTTTTAAGAAATAATAATTATGGAGCGGAAGATGACATTATATTACTTCAAAACTATCATATACATATTGACGATTTTGTAAGGCAGTTCGTGCATGTTGTCAAGATGAACTCGAATTAAAGAAAAACAAATTAAAGACAAATAAACATACATTACGTGTTGTATTTTAACAATGTCACGATAACAAAAAACAGTAAATATATGTCACGTATATTTAAAAAAAAAAAAAAGTCAAATAGTTAAAAGATATATGTTACATATTTTTTTAGATATTAATTTAAAGTAACCGTGTTAAGTTATTTAAAGTAAAGAGTTAATTCATTTTACATGTTAAGTTATTTAAAGTAAAGAGTTAATTCATTTTATTTGAATATTATTAAATATAAGGGTTAAATTTTTAAAGTAAAAAAGTTATAATAAAATTAGTATATGATGATATTATCAAATTGATCTAATGACCTATGAAAGTTTAAAACTAATCTAGCATTTTAAACTTTAATATGTATTATTTTAAGGTTTTTTTTTATTATATATTAAAATAAAATCATTATGTACCCACTTAATTATCCCATTCACACACCAAAAGTCTTTGAAGTCTCATACGTATTTATTTAGTTATCAAATCACTATTTGTCATCATCTATCCATGGTCACGACATTTAAAAAGCAGAAGTAGACCATATGCGTTTACTTGACTTATAAAAGTCGTCTATTTTTTTTGTTTTATTTTCGTGTGTGTATGTATGTGTGAGAGAGAGACTTCATTGATATTTTGAGACACTTAAAAAAAAATTGTAATTAACATTTCATAATTTTCGTAACAATTTGATTAATTTGTATATTTCTAACATAAAGTAGTTATATATTTTCTATGTATGAGTTTGTTGTACTCTTAGTCTTAGATTCAGTGACGGAACTGTGTGGAGGCCCACCTACATATATTTTTGATGTATATATATCTTGGTATTTTTGTTATAAAAGTTGCAATTCACTTACTTTTGTCCCACCAATTATCGAAAACGAACTTAATTTATCTTTTAATTTGCTAATGAACTTTTTAGTTCTCATATTGTTATGGAAACATTCACTTTCAAAACAACCAAATCTTCACCACATTTTCATCATTTGTTTTCATTATACCCAAAAAGATAAGGGGACGCATATTATATAGAAAAATGTATTGTACAATCTTAAAGATATAAATAAACCTATATAGTGACTTTATTACATTAAACTATTATATAAGCTTCATTCATATACTTTTTAGTGTCGGTAAGTTATATTGGCCCACCTACAAACGAATTTCTGGCTACACCACTGCTTAGGTCTGCTCCACATCAAAACTTTCATCAGTAAAAAACTTATGTATGATGGGTTATTTCTATTTTGCTTTTAAAAAGGGTTAGTGAAACTAGAAATCAAAAAGTAACACATTTGCTTCCATTTTTAAATATTCTGATACGAAATCCAAATTAACGACATTTTTCAGTGAATGTCTGTCACTAAATATCGCTTTTCTTGTGGTCAGTATAACTCGATCTTATGTGAGTAGTAGCTAAGTATCCATTTTCCTATCAACTCCAGAGGTTTTTTAGTTTTCAAGTGAAAAATTAAGCCCTTCCAATGAAAACAATTTTTGCAAGGCAACGTTTCGTTCTTATAAAGACATGTGTTATCTACACTACAAAAGAATTTGTCTTTAGTGATGATTTAAATTTGGTCACTAACAACCACATATTTGGTCACTAATGATGTTAATGACAAATTTTGAGTGGTCAGTTTTCGTCACTAGGTCCGTCACTAATTTTATTAGAGACCAAATTAGGTTATTGTTTAGTGACAAAATTTAGTGACCAATGTTTCTTAATGGTGACTAAATAAGATTATTAGTGACAAAAATATTTAGTCGTCACTAAATTCTATTTTTCTTGTAGTACTAGTTCAAGTGTTTATACGGATGAATTTGGATATATTGAATAAAATTAGTCCCTCAAATAAAATATCAAATATCATGGATGAATATAGTCATAACGATTTTTGTAACACCATTATATTATTGTATTTAGAAATAGTTAAGGAGATAATCAAGTTGCGCCCTGAATTTGCAAGAAAGTATAGTTCAGAAGGATACACTCCATTGCATCTAGCTTGTAGTAGAGGCCAAGTAGACACAACAAGGGAGCTTCTATGGCACGATCCCGATCTCTTGTACCTTCGAGATCAGAATGGTTGGACACCACTACACTTGGCGGCAATGAAAGGGCGTGTTGGAATTATTGGTGAAATAATATCGATAAGCCTAGAATCCGTTGAGATGGTTACCAACCATGGTGAAACGGTTCTTCATCTAGCTGTTAGGTATAACCAGTTCGACGGTCTAAGATACCTAATGGAGACACTAAACATCTTAGAACTTGTGAACGTACAAGATAATGATGGAAACACTGTATTGCATGTAGCAACGGCTGGAAAACTAACTACGGTAAGCTATTGATATCTTCCTAATTGACTAGAGGTGACAAAATGGACGGGTTGGTTTAACTTTCTTAATAGATAACATTTTTTAATTGTTATATTGTTGCATTAATTGGTTTAAACTTGAAACAGATGATAACATATTTACTTAAGCGTGGAGTGGATGTAAATGCTATCAATAGAAAAGGGTATACAGCTCTAGATGTTGTAGAATCTGATGAAAGCAATTCGACTGCTCTCCAAATTGTGCCAGCCCTTTTGGAAGTTGGAGCTAAACGATGTGATCAATTGCCCCCTACTTCTCGAGACATTCAAGAAGTTGTTTGTCGCAATTTAATCCCACATTCTCCACGGACAAGAAAAATGGACTCTCCAAATCAACACCACCATAGAAAGAAAACTCACCGGAGATCAAAGCAAATCGAGCTTCAAAATGAGGGTTTACGAAACGCTAGAAACACCATCACGGTTGTTGCGGTTTTGATAGCAACCGTTACATTTTCAGCTGGAATAAACCCTCCAGGCGGATTCAGTCAGGAAACCGGAAAGGCTAAAATGGGGAAAAACCCTACATTTAAGGTGTTTATGGTGTGCAACATTATCGCATTGTTTTTGTCCCTAGGAATTGTTAATATTCTTGTTAGTGTCATACCATTTAAGCGTAGATCAATGATGAATTTATTAGTAGCCACACATAAATTTTTGTGGGTGTCTACTATGTTCATGGCAGCGGCCTACATAGCCGCGACATGGACCATATTGCCAAATGGTCCAGGGTCAAGGTGGTTGATGATTGAGTTGATGGTTGTTGGTGTAGGATGTACACTAATCGTGCTTCTAGGTTTGGGTGTTTTGTTGGCGAAACAATGGTTGAGGAAGCAAGAATGGCGTAGAAGGAAGGAGAAAAAGATGAAAGATGGTACGCCTAATAGTAGCATTAATAGTCGTGTTGGAGAAATGCGTTTTGTTAACAATAGTCGTGAGTCGTCTAGTAACTCGGACATTGATAGCTCTGATCATGGTTACCATGTTTACTAGCTAGCATTTCCATGATATATTGATATAATCATATGTATGTATCTGTTTCTCAATTTTGAGTATGAGACTGTAGATATGGAACCTTGGTTATTTTTGTAATCATTGTGTATATATAATTATAGGTGGCAATTTTTGTTGCTATTATTCATTTGTTGGCTTAATTTATACGTCGTATTCACTTTATTTAATTGTATGTGTTGGTTTCTAGCTTCATGTGTAGATTACATTTTTCCCTTCGTAGTTATAGTGAAAACGCAGACGCAACTCTTGTCGTTTCAAAACCGTCTCACGATATATATGATAAAGTTTTGAGTTAATTTTTGTCTCCCTCCAAGGTAATATACCATTGTTTGCGTATGCATTTTCACTATAACCATAAAAAATATTTTAGTCATTTTACTTTGATATGATCGTGACGATTAGTGTAATATTGAAATATGAATGATTTATGATTGTATATGTATTTTTACTATAATTAGAAGGATATGATAATTTATTCTAGCTAAAGTATATTATTCTAGATGTTGGGTTCATCTATGACAGATTTATATTCTAAAAGAAGAGAAAACCTTTTATAAGATCAAGTTGATAAGTTTATAAGTCGAAAAAATTGAGTTTACGAGCTTATCAAAATTTGTATAAGCTCATAATTCCGTTACATAAGTCGAAACAAACACCCCTAACTCGGGTAACTCACAAAATATTCAACCATATTTAAAGATTAATTTTCAGTTTTCATTCATAAACATTTTTTTTGTTATTGATTTCTGTGTTTTATAGGTTCAAATCACTTTATTCAATGGAATAAGAGTGCAAATAAAGCAATCATAAATTTAATATTTTTTACACATCCATTGATTTATTGGCCTAAATAACATAATAACTTGAACTTTATAATTTGGTGATAGAATTCTTTGTTTGTGACAAATGGATCATGAAATCCATCAGATATTGAAAAGCAAAAGATTAATGTGGGTTTTAGCTATAGTATTTGGTGTGGCTATAATGTTGCATTACTTTGAGTTTCCATATGGAGATGTTAAATCTTCCTTACTTTCAACTTCATCTCAAATTCCAAAATCATTAAGCAACATCACAAGTTCCGGTATCTCTAACGATACAACGCCTGTTGATGGTCTTGGTGTCCCTGGAGATCGGATGGAAGAGAAACATAATTCAACGTTTGACAAGGTAGCAGAAAACGAACATTTGGAAGCTAACAATGCTACATTTCAAATGTTCAACAATACATCTAAATCACCCATCAATGATTCAGTAGTGAAGGTAGTTCCTCGAGCGAAAAAGAGTCATAAAAAGCCAATTACGGAAATGGACATGGTAACCATCTCCGAGATGCATGACATTTTACTTCATAATCGTGCTACAGTTCGTTCCATGGTAAGCAAAGTTCCACAATTAGTTGTTCCTATGAAAATAAGTTCCTTAATGAGAATGGTTCATATTTGTTGCTTAATTAAATCTTATACCAGATTACCACCTTTATCTTGTAGAAACCTCGATGGTCTTCAACGGTTGATCAAGAATTACTTAATGCAAAATTGCAAATCGAGAATTCTCCCCTCAATGAAAATGACCGTGCACTTTATCCTCTTTATAATAATGTTGCAAGGTTTAAGAGGTAAGCAAAATTTCACTTCTGTCAATAAGAGTGTATTGAATTGAATTTCTTTGTACATAATGCACCACGACTTTGTTTAACGAGAGTTTATGTGACGTTTTCCCTATCATATGCGTTGCAGGAGCTATGAGTTAATGGAAAAGACTCTAAAGGTTTACATTTACAAAGAGGGTGAAAAACCTATATTCCACCAGCCAAATTTTAGAGGAATTTATGCATCCGAAGGATGGTTCATGAAGCATATGCAAGAAAACAAACATTTTGTTACTGAAAACCCCGAACAAGCCCATCTATTTTACATTCCTTTTAGCTCTCAAATGTTGGAAGAAAAGTTATTCGTGCCCGGGTCTCATAGTTATGACAACATGGTACAATATTTGAAGAACTACCACAACTTGATTGCGGGGAGATATAATTTCTGGAATAGAACTGATGGATCTGATCATTTCGTCGTGGCTTGTCACGATTGGGTAAGCCATTCGATCATCTTGTTATCCATATTTGAATGTTTCATTTTATGGCTAACTACGAAAAATAACAATGTAGGTTCATAACTTACATTTCTCAAAATGTCGTCATTATTGGTAGATAAAATTATCAAATTTTCAAGTCATGTTGCTATATGAGTGGTAAAAGTTAAAGTAGCTTGTTATTTTGCACAATTAGCCCATCTTTACTAACTTTGTTTTTGGTTTAAAATTATTTTCGGGTTTAGGCAACTTACGAAACAAGAAAGTCTATGGATAGTTGCATAAGGGCTCTATGCAATTCAGATGTTAAAAGAGAAGATTTTGAATTAGGAAAAGATGTATCTCTCCCTGAAACGTATGTTCGCTCAACAGATAACCCTCTACGTGATCTCGGAGGCAAACCCCCTTCCAAACGCACGATTCTTGCATTTTTCGCAGGCCAAATGCATGGCCACGTCCGCCCAATTCTCTTGCAACACTGGGAAAACAAAGATCCTGACATGAAAATCTTTGGAGATCTTCGAAAATCTAAAGCTAGCAAAAACTATATTAAATACATGAAAAGTAGCAAGTATTGTATCTGTGATAAAGGTTATGAAGTCAATAGTCCTAGAGTTGTGGAGGCCATATTCTTCGACTGTGTTCCTGTTATCATATCCGACAACTTTGTCCCACCGTTCTTTGAGATCCTAAACTGGAAGGGGTTCGCGGTTTTTGTTCAGGAGAAAGATATCCCGAACTTAAAGAACATACTTCTTTCGATATCGGAGAAAAGGTATTTGGTGATGCAAGAGAGTGTTAAGAAGGTCCAACAACATTTTCTGTGGCATGTTAAGCCCGTGAAGTATGATATTTTCCATATGATATTGCATTCAATATGGTATAATAGAGTTTTTAGAGTAAATCCATTTGGTTAGAAGGACTCGTGATTTTGAAATAAAATGTAATTTAACTAGAATCAATTTCCCTATACAAAGACTACACAATATATATAGGATCAACAAAAGGGCATAAATACCGAAACATATCGGTATCACTACTGACCGAATACCGATTGATCTTGTATACCCATTTCAACTCGTTTCATGATTTTCAAAATATTTATGTATCACCTATCCCGATTAAATTTGGTAATATGCTTAGTACATTAACGATCAATACCAAAATATGCGTACACTTTTATAAATATACGATGCCAGCAAGATTCATGATTATGGTTTGGGCCAAGATGCTAGAAGACTATACAAAAGATTATATTAGTGGGCCTATCCTAAATATATGAAAAATACACATTAATTGTTTTTATCACTTGCTTATATTTTTGGAATATGCGAAACTTTTATCGAAAATAATACAATTATATTATATAAAATTACAAATATCACATATACAAAAAGTCATTTACCATATTAGGTAACGTGAGTTGTATTGTCAAATATTATATCAGATCGTTTATACGAATGTGCTTGCAACTTTACTTTTAAATTCGTGTCGGTATACTTTAACAAAACCTCCAAAACAATACTTTAAACTATAATCATAGTTGAAGTCACTTGGTGTTGTCTATGTAATGATATAGCAAAAATATAGAACCTGGTTAGTAATATGTAATAGGTTTGGAAATAAGTTTTGAATAGGAATGAAAATATATTACATAATGGTTTACTCTAATGAGTTGGGTTCATTTAATACAATTATAAAATTTGAGATCAAATGAAGCAGTCACAATCGTTTATTTTAAAAATACACTTTAATTTATTTTTGTTTAAAAGTTAATTATCTCAAAAACCGTGTATGTATTAAACGAATAAATTACTCCATTAAAACGAACATTATTTCCTCTTTATATAGAGCACTCACTTGATATAATTTTTAACGAAAAAAATTTCCGGATTTTGAAAAATTTAAATTATAAAATCACATTTTTATAACATGTGAATTAGTAGTTTGACTTATAATTTTTGTGTTCTTCTATTTTATTTTTATTTAAATATACATCATATAATATATTTAGGTTTTGAAATTCACATTTAGTGTTCATATCACATGTGATTTTACCTTACGAATATCAACATTTGACCACAAACGAACAAAAAAATATCATCAAAATTGGATTTTTTTTTTCCGGGTCTATATAAATTATACCTCATATAATATTTTTGGGTTTAAAATTTCAAATTTAAAGTTAAAATTGTGACTGTTATTTTTGGCTTATTTGTTTTAAAGTTCTACGTATATTATAATATCACATATGATTTTAGTTAATATCACATGCGATTTTAGTACTATCAAATGTGATTTCGTTATTTTTTTATAAGTTTAATTTAATTATATATCATATAACGATCTTAGATATTTAAATCCACATTTTATATTAATATCATACATGTGATATAATCTTATGGGTTTAAACATTTGTCCAAAAACAAAAAACTAAAGGTGTCAAAATTTGATTTGATTTTTTTTTTGTTTAGATAAATCATACTTTATATAACATCTTTTGATTTTGAAGTTTACTCATTTATGTTAAAATCATATGTGATATTAATGATACAATTTCAATACCTATCCGAAAATCGAAAAATTAAAAGTCTTCGAAAGTATAAATGAACACTGCTCTAATTACAGGGGAGAACACGAAGGTCGCAACGGTATAATTTATTTTGCCTAACAATTAACGGTTTGCGAGATAAATTAATTTTAAAAAATAATTTAAAAGTGCGTTTTAATTTAATATTAGTCATTGGATTAAAAATAAATAGATGAGAAAGATTAACTCTTTTGGTCCTTATAAAATTAGAGGTCATTTTTTATCTTTTTCCTTACTGTAATATTTTTTGAAAAACCGATTCGGGAAACCGATTTAAAACCGGTTTGATATAGCTGGCAAAATATAGTCGTTAATATGGCCTTTTTTTTGTTTTTGTTTTTGTGCTTTTTCACCGTTTTGTTTTAATCATTTTGTCATCCTAAATTTATTATAAATATGTAGGTTGAGTTTAATCACAACACTCTAACTCTCTCAAAACACTTTTCAAAAACTAAAAACGCAAAAAGAAAAAAAAGAAAAAAAACGTTCGAAAAACGATTTAAAAAAGCTTGAAAAATCATCAATGATCAAATGGCAACTCAAACGGTTGAAGTGCACAAACGATTGTTGAAGTACTAGAAAAAACCCGAAACCCCACTATTTGGTGTAATTTCCGCTTAGTGAGGTTGTCAGATGGTTTGTTAAAGTCGCATTGTAATAATTGCAAAAGTTTTTTGAAACAAGAATCCAACTCAACGTTGAAGAACCATACCGATAAGCATTGCAAAACACTCAAACCCGTTCCGGAGATGGTTCAATTATCGATGGGGCGAGACGGGAGTATTTTTATATATGACGCATAGCGGTGTCGTGAAGAATTTGTGGGCTTTGTGATTCAATCCACGTTTCCGTTCAATCACTTCGAGAGCCCTCAGTTCAGTAGGGTGATGCAAAGGTGTTTTCAATCGCGATATAATAACGTAAGTTGTGCTACTCTTAGATGTGATTGTATGAAATTATGAAAAAACTAAAATAAATTTAATTAATGGTTTTAAAAACTTAAATACAAATGTAAACTTAACAACCGATATTTGGTCGGCTCCTCATAGTACACCAAATTCATACCTTTGTTACCGCACATTGGGTTAATCTGGTACCGTGGCAAATGATGAAATAGGTTAGTACTTTTGAAAACTTTGAGTATCCTCACACGGGTCAAAATTTATTTCATATTTTACGAAATATTTTACAAGTGTTTAAATTAGAAGAAAACGTTTTTTCAATAGCATTTGATAACCGATGAATAATACAAACGCCGTAAGTAGACTAAAATTAAAATACAAACCACATTATTTTTATCATACTCGATGTGTTGCACATTTATAAATTTGGTTGTGCAAAACTAAATATATCTAAATATGGTAATGCCCATGAAAGCAATACTAAAAAAATATTTCAAACATATCTCACCGTTAATTACCGTTTTCGTCGTATTAAACTCATGTTTGAACATTAGTGGGGTGGAACATCTTATTGGTAAAATTGAAATTGATTTAAATTTGGTTCAACAAGACCCATTACATTTGGAAAACCAAAAAACGTATTTTATTGCTTCTTTTAAAGGGTTATATGGGGTTTATTTTAATAAATACGATGAAACAAATGTTTCTTCAAGTTCTTTTGCGTAGCGTATTCTACTTACACTAGCACGGATCCGGATCTTGACTTATATAATACTTAAGTCAAGAAAACATTACACGTGCTAGGGGTGAGGGTGACAAAACAACAAATAGCGAATATAGGAGATATACGGGAACCGATTTTTAGCCACTATAGGACCCGAAGAATTTGCAAATTTTGAGATTTTGGCTTGGTCGAAAGGAAGGGAAGCTTAATTTCTTGTTCTAACCGCCATGACCCGAGAATTACAAACCGTCCAACCTTCTACGGTAGCTTTGAAATCCGTTTTTTTTAATGGCAGGGCATTATCTATACGAAGAACAAGACTCACACTAGAGGCAATGGAGATGTGTATTTGCTTGAAGGATTACTTAGACGCGACCGAATGTATGCAAGACACATCAAATTTTGAAGCGAACTAGAGGTTGAAACCGAAATACTCGATATCGAGTTGGAAGAAGGTTTTGCAATTACTTTTCCGGTGAAGAAATCTCTCTCGATGAAACTTCGTGCACATATGACTCTGAAGATGAACCCGTTAACAATGACTTTATCGACGAAGATTAAGAATGAAGAAATCACTTAAGAGTTACGAACTTACGATGAATAAATCGCTTATGAGTTAAGTTTTATGTTGTTTTTATTACTTTTATTTAATAAGAGTAGAACTTTATTTCCAAATAATAAAATATTAAGCTTATGAATATGTGTTTCAACTTTATTTACTAAAACACAACGTTTATGTATGATATATTGCATGTTTGTTTAATAAAGTCGAGTTTTAACGAATTTATGCAAGTTACGCTTTTTTTTGCCTATTCTTTTGACATAAACCGGTATGGAACTAGTTTTTCAACCCGAACCAGTTCCAAACTACCCGCACGGTTTGGGTGGTTAAGGTAATTTTGTTACCGGAGGCGGTTTGAAATCTAACCGGTTTCTGGCCAAACCGATTTGAGTCGTTTGACCAAAAACTAGTTTGGGTTTCAAATCCGGTTCGATTTCCGATCAAACTCGATCTGACCAAAAACCAGTTTGGGTTTCAAATCTAGTTCGATTACCGGTCAAAACCGGTTTGCCTATCTCTATGACATTGTATAAAACTTTAAAAAGTGCAGTACGTGCTCTATGTTGCAATACTTTGGATCCATATACCTGGATGATATTTAATTATATGATGATGTTGCATTAACTTTGGTACTCGGATGATATTTAATTAACGAACTTTTAAAATGAAGCCCTTTGTGATCAATGAAAATAAGTTTATATACTAAGTTTCGGTGAATGGTTCATGCGAGAACTTCTATTTTTGCGAGAGCTGCGAGAACTCTTACAAAATGTGTTAAATCACGTTTTATTTTATTCATTCACATGTAACTCTTTTAGAGATTAATAATCTAGTAAATATAAACGTAAAAAACTAATAAAATCATGTAAAATATCGTAAAAAAATTTGGTTGATATATGAACACTCATTTTTTGAAAAAATACGTGTAAATTCAGACAAGTTTTTTAATTTTTCAGTTATATTTTTACTAAATTTTAACATTCATAAGTTTTTACATATCAATAGATATAATTTCATGTTAATTGACACTTTTTTCAATAGTTCTCGTAAAAATAAAAGTTCTCGCATTAATCAGTCCCCTAGCAAATGATCTCCAGCCTAGCTGGTTGTGATGCACCGGGTTTTATACCTATGTGGGCTGAGGTCGTGGGTTCGACCCTTGTGGTCGTCGCAATAGCGTAATTTAACCCATGCCTCTTATGACACGCATGACGAATTTTCCCCTGGAAACCCCCGTGGGGGGCTGGGTTTGCCCGCTATGCGGAGCTCGAACCTGGGGTGCTCGTTGAAATATTACGAGTAGACTCCGATGCACAATCATTTGCCGTTTCCAAAAAAAAACCAGTCCCCTAACTTTCGTATCTTATATTAATGTTTATTTATGTATCAATATATCTTGCCGTTAGTAATTTTAGGGTTTTCCTAACCAACTTTCATAGATGATAGTTAACAATTGGAAATGTCTTAAAGAGACTCGTAGTATTATTTTGTATGCGAATAAATATATAGAACCATAGATGTAATTATACATTCAAATTATTTATTTTATTTAAAAATAACATAGAAATCTCAAACGAGAATAACATTTTCATGATAATAGACTTCTGAAGAAGTAGACTTGCCATACTTAATATGAAATATTCAAACCAGCAAACTTTTCCTTGGAGATTTTATCCAAAATCTCGATCATTTCAGTAGTAAGATAATTAACGGAATCACCTATTATTCCTTTTCGAAAGAAGATATCATTAGTTGGAACCTTAGATTTCTCATCTCCGTCGTCCTTATTTCCCTTATTTGATTCACTTAATTTCTCAAAACTACATAAGTTTATCAGCGCTTCCATCGATCCATCAACTTCCTCCTCTTTCGTGAAAGGATAGCCTAAGAATTCAGCTAATTTCTTAACCCCATTCTTTGTATCCTTTTTCAGTTCCTCGTACGTTAAGAAATATACTTTATCTGGTCGTTCTAGACTGGCCTTGTAGTACCCTATCACATGATCCCAAAAAGATCCATTTGGGATAAGACCTTTAGTAAATAGGCTAAATACATCTTCGAGATTTGTTGGAGAATCCTTTTTCAACTTGTTCATGAAGTGCCACATAGAAATAAGTACATCTTTAGGGTTTCGGCATATATATGCAATTCGACAACCAGAACTAATGATAGATTCTGGTAATGAAGTGTAAGGAATATGGGTAGCCATGAGGCCATTGACATAAGAAGGGTTGTTCAAGAAAGATTCTAACTCGATAAAGGGGACACAATCATGGGGGTTAACTGTGAGCAATGGGTGAGATTGACAAGAACTAGTACTAATTTTGAACTTGGATCTGTTCAAAATGGCAAAGGAAAGGGACTTAAGCCATGTTGTACCAGATTTTGCATGACTTGCCAAGAAAACATCGGATGGTAGAGCCTTGAAATCGTCTTGCAGTGCCATAGTGGCTTCAACCGACAAACTAGCTTTTGAGTGTAACCAAAAGCCTTGGTAAAACCAGAAACCTTGGTACTTACATACATCAAAATTTAACCAAGTTTTGTTCTTTGGAAGTGCTGAGACTTTATCCTTGTAACGCTCAACGATGGTAGTCATAATTTCTTTCCGTGCTTTTTCTTCATATTTTGAAACGATTGCTGTTGACGAATAGAAGGGAAAAGGAAAATTGGACATTATTAAAGGGTGAACTGAAGCAAACAACTCAAAATGGCTTATTGTAATGTGTGGCTTATGATACATTCCCTTTATATAGGATTGATCCCTAAAACCGATGTTGAGTACTTGCTAAATTAATGCTCTTTACGTCCCATATTATTTGTCCGATATTCTTTTTTGCGTTGTCCTAATTTAATTGTCTACCACTAAAATTCGATATAAAAGCTTGATATGTGTACAATAGTTCCCCTAGTTGAAGTTATTATTACATATATTATAGAAGATATTAATTAATTAACTAAAAATCAAACTGTCATTTTATAAAAAATAAGAAAAAGAAAACAATAATAATTATGTTTTTTTCTAAAATTGTGTGTGTGTGTTTTTGTGTGTGACAATTATTTTTATATAATTTAATGTATTCTCAATTTCAAATTATCTTGTTTTATAGTTAAGAGTTCCCATAAAACACCGATGTTTTTGAGCATTTTTCAAACTATTTTATTATCGCATGTATATGTTATCAGCTATCATAAACGATCTAATGCTCGGACCCGAGCCTAAACGGGGTTTGAAAAATACCGGCTTGCCTAGAATGTTTCAAAGGCTCTAAATCAAGTACCCATCAGATTGCGGATCTAGGTGTGACATGGCTAAGTCTTGAAAACGGTTAAAGTTTGGAAGCTCTCCGTCTCAAACCAGTCCTATCTTAACAAAGGAGTAGTTTTTTCTTAGAGCGAATAATGTAACTCCAACACAAAATCAAAAGGCAAATAATGTAACTCCACAATCGATGAAAAACTCAACCTCCTGAAAAGCGTTAAAAATACGACGTCAACATAAAGTTGGTGAGTTATTCGCATATTTATAAAAACATTAAAGACAACATTAACTCCCACCCTTTGAAATATATAAGACCATTAGTAAAATAAATAATATCTTTAATTATAAACAAAGTAAGATATATGCATAACCTTAGATAATCAACTACACCTGAACCTTACATTTAAAGACAACATTAACTCCCACCCTTAGTGTGTCAAACTAAGGTATAATCTCGAAAAAGTATGTGGTCATAACATCGACTCATAGGGACAGCACACCCGACATAATCTCATATCAGCGATGAGGGTTTGTAAAACTCATTTAAATCTATATATACGTACTGATGGCTCAAAATAGAGTTAACATGTGTTTAACCAAGGGCCTTATACTACCACTAAGGCCATATAAGTAAAGCAACACGAAATCTAAAGGCATCATAATCTAAATTCGTATAATCAAGATATATTTTAAGTTCAAATAACGCTAATCATGCCCAAGTATAAAAGCCGTAAAAAAGGCAACGAATAACTCACGAATCAGCGATAAATACGTCTGGTAGACAAAATTAGGAGAATAACGCTCCACCGCCTAAGTGTCCTACCATAAAAGACATCAAAAGTCTAAGTATCTCTAAAATTCTAGTAGGGTTTAGCCTTTAATAATTAACGTTATATTATGTAGTATATTAAAAGTATTTCAACGAATAATATTTCGAGTCAAAGTAGCGAGTAAAAGATAACGATATTTTTGTGTTATAATGACGAGTAAAGATAACGATATCTTGTGTCAAAATGACGGGTAAAAGATAATGATATTTTGAGTCAATAATAACTAATAAAAGATAAGGATATTTCGAGTAAATAACGACAAATAAGAGATAACGATATTTCGAGTCAATAATCACTACTAGAATATATCGTTAATTTGAGTCAATAACGACAAATAAAAGATAACAATATTTCGAGTCAATAATGACTACTAGAAGATATCGTTTATTCAAGTCAATAGTGACGATTAGAAATTAATGATATAATTTAATATATTCTCAATTTCAAATTATCATGTTTTATAGTTAAGAGTTGCCATAAAATACCGATATTTTCTGAGCATTTTTTAAACTGTTTTATATTACTGCATGTATATGTTATCAACTATCATAAACGAGCTAATGACCGAACCCGGGCCTAAACGGGGGTCGACTTGCCTAGAATGTTCCCAAGGCTCTAAATCAAATATCCATTAGCTTGCGGATCTAGATGTGACATGGCTAAGTCTTGAAAACGTTTAAAATTTGGAAGCTCTCCGTCTCAAACCAGTCCTATCTTAACAAAGAAGTAGGTTTTTTTAATAGATAGTGTATGTAATAATTTAAATAACTTTCGTTTTGGATATAATATTTGGTGTGCATCTTAGCATCTATATATTTTTCCAATTTGTTAGTACAATAATGCTCATTCACTGTCACGTCCCAACTCGTCTGTACTATTACTCCAATTTATTAAAGTTACCCTATAATCAAATTCCCAACAAATTCATTTACATATTTATTTATTTTGTATCCAACTACCTCCCTTTAAGTATTTATGAGACAATTGTAAGAGAAAATATCAAATAAAAATAAAAATAATAAGAATACTTTAAAATCGATTTAAAAGTAGTCAAAAATCTATTTCATTTTTTTTCTTTGAAAACATCGCATTGAAATAATCTCTAGAATTTTTTTATAATATTAAAAAATAATTATCAAAAAAAAAGAAAGTTGATGCTTTGTTTTTGTTGATGCTTGAAAAAACAAAAGCATCTACATTTTCATTTTTTTTTGAACGGCAAAGTTAGTAGTTAGTGATTCGAGTCCACAGTGACATCCAATTGGGCAGTATGCGAGCCTCGAACCTTCTCCTTAGGGAATAAACCCCACTCCTGCTTCTAAGGGCCCCTGAAGGTCCATGGTGAGACTCGAACTTGAGACCTCATCATGAAACCTCCCCAAGATTATCCTTGGTGGCCAGCTGAGCTAGCTCAGCTGGTTCATCTACATTTTCATTAATTTTTATTTTTTTAAATATTGGAAAAAGATTGGGCTAAGACTACTTTTTATTCGATTTTAAAGTGTTTTTATGAGGATGTTTAAATTATTTGACGTGACTAAAGTAAAATCAAAGGTATAAATTAATTTGAGTTGACTAAAGTAAAAACAAAAGTATAAATTATTTGACGTGACTAAAGTAAAAGAAAAAAGAAAGATTCCCTGGTTTAACTTATTCGGTCAGTTTTCTGTTTATAAACGAGAGTTTTTCCATTTCATTATATATGATATCGGATGGACAAAAAATAATTCCTCCAACTCATTAGTAATATCATTTGAAAGATATTCAAAATCATATCCATCAGCCCCGAAATGGTCCATGACAACCTGCATTTGAGATCGACCAGCTTGTTCAGCTACTCGAAATTTGGCACTAGCATTGTATACGGTTCTTAACGAATAAACATTATTTTTGTTTTGCTTCTTCAATGTTGTTAATATATCACGTGGTTTTACATTCTGCTTTAACAAATCTGCAACCAAAATGTTTTTATTATCAGTTAGTCGCATTACATATGAATGACTTTCCATAAACTCTGCAGGCTCATGATTATGTGTAGCACATTTCACACTTAATCTCCACACATCAATTGTCTTATAATATTTTCCAACCAATTCAAATCGACAACCAATTTTTTTTGTCAAACGTTCTCTACTAGACGTATTTTCATTATCAGTTTTTTTACTTTTGTGAATACCACCCCGATCACACATAAGTAAAACTTTACAAACGTGACTATTTTTTAATTTTGATATTTTAGTAACAATAACATAACCAAGAGACCGGACCACATTTTGCGCCCAATTAAATAAATCTTCACGAGTACTGAAGACCTGAAACAAATTGAAAATTTGTAAATATAACACAAGTATATTACTAAATGAATGAGATTAATGTTATTTTAGAAAATAAGGTTAATGTAATACCGTATCGGTTGTAAATTCTGAACTATTATCCATTTGAGAATGTAATGAAACGAAGTAAACTTTGAGATTGCAATGAAAGGAAATGAAATGTGAGAATGAAATGAAAAACCTCTCGTTTATAAACAGAAAACTGACCGAATAAGTTAAACTAGGGAATCTTTTCTTTTCTTTTACTTTAGTCGCGTCAAATAATTTATACTTTTCCTTTTTACTTTAGTCAACTCAAAATAATTTATGCTTTTACTTTTACTTTAGTCACGTCAAATAATTTAAACTTTTAAATAAATAAAATAATAATTATAAATATTTAATATACATCTTAAATATTTAAGTGAATATCATTTAGTTAGAAGAAAGTTATCATATTTATATCACACGTATAACCGGTAAAAACATTTATATTTTCATAACATTTTATATTAATTTTTTGATTTTTTTCATCAAAACTAAATAAATAAAAGTTTTAGTTTAATAATTTATTTATATAAATATATAACAAATGAAATAATAATTAAAAAAAAAATCAATTTAAAGTACCGATTTGATTCTGGGAATGTCGATAACCAAAATTTAAATATGCATGAAAGTGTCTCTATCACCACCCTAAATATTTTGACACTATTATTGTATTGGTATCATGAAATTTTATTTTGAACAACACAAAAAGGGAATAAGGTAATCTTCAACAAACTTTAGTTATATTGTTTATCTCTATTTGCGTATTATACAAAGTATACATTATTTAATTTATATAATAATATTAATTTTTACTAATTTATCTATATGTTTAAATATTTAATTTTTTCTTATATAATAATAGTATTCTTAACCTATTATATTTCATTTTTTATGTTACATTTGAACCTATGTTTTCTAACTAATTGTTTTTTAGCTTTTACTTTTTATCTTTTGATTACGCTATTAAATAGAATCGAGATCTCTTCATATTGATTATTTGCCTACCTACTTAAATATTTTACTTTTTTTATATAATAATATTATTCTCAACCTATTATATTTCATTTTTCATTTTACGTTTAAGCCTTTGTTTTCTAACTATTTTTTCTTTTTGAGGTTTTATCTTTTATCTTTTACTTACCCTGTTAAATAAAGTAGAGACATTTTCTTATTGATTATTTGTTAATTTTCAATGTTAGCTCTTTCTTTTTTATTTCTTTTCAATTTTGTTGTTTTTAAATTAATCAATTTTTGGTTTTATATTTTTTTTTTGGGTTACATTTCCATACTGGATTTATAAATTACTTTTGTCTCGACGCAACAAGCAAAATTCTTGAAGTTGATAATTATAACAAATCCTTAAAAACGTTTACCACAAGTTAGTAGTGCTTATGAGTTTGGACGAGTCACTGGCCATTCGGTTGTTGAACATGCCTAGTCCCAGACCAATGCTAAGCCGTTGAACAAGTATAATCACTGAACAACAACACAAGATGATATGCTTTCGAAAAGGGGACTTGTTAATACAAACTGACTAGCACAGTAGCACATATATACTCCAAAGTCGGTCCCGAGAATACGGATATCCTGTGCAAATTTAAAATATGAGCCCCTTACAATGTTTTTTGTATATACAAAACATTTTTTTTCTATAAAAACGTCACATGAATATAAATATTTTTGTTCTTTATTAAGTTTTTACGTATATATATATATATATATATATATATATATATATATATATATATATATATATATATATAACACAAAAAAATGGGCCTCTCCGGCCTCGACGATCTGTGCAGTCGCACACCCTGTACATGCTTCGGGCTAGCTCTGATATACCCCACAAGGGTTTGCTCACTACAACAAATATATCAATGAGTTAATTACACGGATGGTCCTTTCGCTTTAACTAATATGACATTTTCAGCCCTTTTTAAAAAAAAATTACATGAAATAACATTTATTTTAAACTTTTGAACACCAGTGGTCCTTTAGTACGTTAGTGTTAAATCACTCTGTTAATTTTAGCAAAATGACCATTTAACCCTTTTTGTCTTATTTATAAAGTCCCATATGTGTAATTTTTTTTATTATTTTACTACTTTTTCTTTTTTATTCCTTTATTATTATTATTATTATTATTATTATTATTATTATTTTATATACCAACTATTATTATTTTTATTGAAGTTAATTTCCGTTTTATATCTTTTTTATTTATATATTTTTCAAAAATGACTTATTTTTTAATAATTTTTTACTCATGCATTCGTTTTTTTTATATCTTATTAATTTGTTTATTTAAAAAAAAAAGGTGAAAAATTCAAATTATATTTTTTATAAATTAATTATTTATAGAGCTAATTACACATATAGTCCTTTTCCTTTAACTAATATGACACTTTCAGTCCCTTTTTTGAAAAAATAATATGAAAGGACCTTTATTTTAATCAATTCTTTTAGTTTTAACAAAATGACCATTTAACTTTTTTTTACATTATCCTTAGTGGGGTCCGAAGCTACCCGGATGATATTTAATTAACAAACTTTTAAAACGGAGCCTTTGTGATCAATGAAAATAAGTTTATATACTAAGTTTCGTATCTTATATTAATTTTTATTTATATATCAATATAACTTGCCGTTGGTAATTTTAGGGTTTTCCTAACCAACTTTCGTAGACGATAGTTAACAATCGGAAATGTCTTAAAGAGGCTCGTAGCATATTATTTTGAATAATGAATAAATATATAGAACCATATATGTAATAATACATTCAAATTATTTATTTGATACTTCATAACATAGAAATCTCAAACGAGAACAACATTTTCATGATAATAGCCTTGTGAAGAAGTACACTTGCCATACTTAATATGAAATATTCAAACCAGCAAACTTTTCCTTGGAGATTTTATCCAAAATCTCGATCATTTCAGTAGTAAGATAATTAACGGAATCACCAACTATTCCTTTTCGAAAGAAGATATCATTAGTTAGAACCTTAGATTTCTCATCTCCGTCCTTATTTCCCTTATTTGATTCACTTAATTTCTCAAAACTACATAAGTTTATCAGCGCTTCCATCGATCCATCAACTTCCTCCTCTTTCGTGAAAGGATAGCCTAAGAATTCAGCTAATATCTTAACCCCATTCTTTGTATCCTTTTTCAGTTCCTCGTACGTTAAGAAATATACTTTATCTGGACGTTCTAGACTGGCCTTGTAGTACCCTATCACATGATCCCAAAAAGCTCCATTTGGGATAAGACCTTTAGTAAATAGGCTAAATACATCTTCGAGATTTGTTGGAGAATCATTTTTCAACTTGTTCATGAAGTGCCACATAGAAATAAGTACATCTTTAGGGTTTCGGCATATATACGCAATTCGACAACCAGAACTAATGATAGATTCTGGTAATGAAGTGTAAGGAATATGGGTAGCCATGAGGCCATTGACATAAGAAGGGTTGTTCAAGAAAGATTCTGACTCGATAAAGGGGACACAATCATGGGGGTTAACTGTGAGCAATGGGTGAGATTGACAAGAACTAGTACTAATTTTGAACTTGGATCTGTTCAAAATGGCAAAGGAAAGGGACTTAAGCCATGTTGTTCCAGATTTTGCATGACTTGCCAAGAAAACATCGGTTGGTAGAGCCTTGAAATCGTCTTGCAGTGCCATAGTGGCTTCAACCGAAAAACTAGCTTTTGAGTGTAACCAAAAGCCTTGGTAAAACCAGAAACCTTGGTACTTACATACATCATAATTTAACCAAGTTTTGTTCTTTGGAAGTGCTGAGACTTTATCCTTGTAACGCTCAACGATGGTAGTCATAATTTCTTTCCGTGCTTTTTCTTCATCTTTTGAAACGATTGCTGTTGACGAATAGAAGGGAAAAGGAAAATTGGACATTATTAAAGGGTGAACCGAAGCAAACAACTCAAAATGGCTTATTGTAATGTGTGGCTTATGTTACATTCCCTTTATATAGAATGACCCCTAAAACCATTATTGAGTACTTGCTAAATTAATGCTCCCTACGTCTCATCTTATTTGGCTGATATTCTTTTTTGCGTTGTCCAAATTTAATTGTCTACCATTAACGATATAAAAGCTTGATGAGTTTATAATAATACTCCTAGTTGAAGTTATTATTACATATTTTATAGAAGACATTAATTAATTAACTAAATATAAAATTGAAATTTTATAAAAAGTAAGAAAAAGAAAACAGTAATAACTACGTTTTTCTAAAACTGTGTGTGTGTTTTTTGTCTGGGACAACTTTTTTAGGATGGAGGAAGTATATAATTTAATGTATTCTCAATTTCAAATTATCTTGTTTTATAGTTAAGAGTTACCATAAAATACCGATGTTTTTAAGTATTTTTCAAACTGTTTTATTACCGCATGTATATGTTTCATCTATCATAAACGAGCTAATGCCCGAACCCGAGCCTAAACGGGGGTTGAAAAATACCGGCTTGCCTAGAATGGTCCCAAGGCTCTAAATCAATATCCATCAGATTGCGGATCTAGGTGTGACATGGCTAAGTCTTGAAAAGGTTTAAAGTTTGGAAGCTCTTCGTCTCAAACCAGTCCAATCTTAACAAAGGAGTAGTTTTTTTTTAATAGCGAATGTCACAAATCGTCCTTCTGGTTAGTCACTTTTTCATATTTCGTCCTTTTCGAAAAAACATAGCACAAAGTGTCCTTTTGTTTTTTGATTTTATTATCTGTCGTCCTTCCGTCCACTTTCGTTTGATTTTGTGCCATTAAAACCCCACACGTGATAGGCATGTGAGGGTAAATGAGTCATTAACTTGTCATCATAACAAAAGAGGGATACATACCTGAAATCATTATATATTCGGTTCATTCAAACAGACTAATCACATAAACTCCAATTAATCAAACTATTGCTAAATAACGATCGAATGAATACAAAAACTGTGTGAATTTAATCGATCTATAACGTAAACTGAAATTAATCAAACAAGTGCTAAATTGCTACAATTCTAATCAAATTCTAGATCAAATCGTATAAATTAATCGAATAATCAAACGATTAGTTACTATTGCAATCAAATTTCGATGAATTTGATGTGAATTGCATTGAAAAAGTGAAAATTAGAGTGATATTGATTTGTTTGGGGGTAGGGTATGTAAGAAAATAATGGAAATTAAGATACCTTTGGAAAATCTACGATTATAATTTCAACTAAATAACCATCTTCAAATTGAATGATATTCCCGTCTACTTCACCAAATCAAATATAATTAACAATTAAATAATCTTATATTTGAAAAATCAATCGAATATTTAGACAAATCTAGGATCCTATGCTGAATAACAAAAATAATAAAATAAGTAAAAAGTAAAACTAAAAATAAAATAATATAAAATTAAGAAAAGCTATATTTAAGATATAGTACCTGATAATGATGATTTAGAAGATGACCTAGCTCATGTCCATTTCAAAATTGATGATAACCAGAGGGGACTAGTGCATTGCACGAGTTCGGGTGACACTGGAGGCGGCGCGCTAATCATTCCGGCAACAACCTGTTTTGTAATAAAAATGATAAAAATTGTATTTAAAGACAATATTTTGATTATAATAATAGTAAAATGCACAAATCCATAGAAGAAGACAGCATTTAAATTAGACTAGAGGGAACTCGTGCGTTGCACGATTTCGGGACGAAAACGAAATGTGTGATCGTCTTGACGGAATTATTTGATTCGCAAAATATATTTTTTTATTTGATACTAATCTAAATAAAAAAAAAAAAAATGAAAGTCCAACACCAACCAAAGCCCAACACCAGCCCATAAGCCCAACACCCCAACACCTAAGCCCAAACCAAGCAAATTTATTTTTAAAGCAGTACAAAAAAAAAGGAAGAAAATGAGGTGGTTGCGGGATTCAAACCTGGTCTCCTGGCAGTGGAGGCGGCGCGCTAACCACTCCTTCAACAACCTGTTTTGTAATAAAAATGATAAAAATTGTATTTAAACACAATATTTTGATTATAATAATAGTAAAATACACAAATCCATAAGAGAAGACAACATTTAAATTAGACTAGAGGGGACTCGTGCGTTGCACGAGTTCGGGGCGAAAACGAAATGTGTGATCGTCTTGACAGGATTATTTGATTCGCAAATTATATTTTTTATTTGATACTAATCTAAAAAAAAAAAAAAATGAAAGCCCAACACCCAACACCTAAGCCCAAACCAAGCAAATTTATTTTTAAAGCAGTACCTAAAAAAAAAAATGAGGTAGTTGCAGGAATCGAACCCTGGTCTTTTGGCAGTGGAGGTGGCGCGTTAACCACTCCGGCAACAACCTGTTTTGTAATAAAAATGATAAAAGTTGTATTTAAAGACAATATTTTGATTTTAATAATAGTAAAATGCACAAATCCATAGGAGAAGACAACATTTAAATTAGATAGTAATTGCTTAATTACTCGAGGTGACAAAATTAATATTTATTTGATCATATGACCCGTTGTCTATTACAAAATCATCGTAAATATCGCCTAACTCTATAATTTATTTTAAAAGTGATTAGCGTGTATTATTATATATGGATCGCAATATTGTATTATAAGAATTGAAAAATGACTTTGTTTCAAATATAAAATCATGGAATTTTTCAATGATTTCAACAAATTTTTATACCTTCTTATTTGCTGAAAAAGTATTTCAATTGCCATGGTGTTATCGTTTCCAAATTTAATTAAGTTTAGGGAGTAAGTGTAAAGAAAGAGAATCTGAACGGTATTTACGATGGTTTTGGGGTAGACAACAAGGTCGTATGATCAAATAAATATTAATTCTGTCTTTTTTTTTCTTCTTACATATTTACTCAGACCCCGCTCAGGCGGAAATCCGAGGTCTACACTATTATAGGTATCAGAAGACCAAGAAATTATATCGTATAAAACTACAACAATAAATTTACATTAACAAAGTTTAGGAGTTACAACAATACAAAATAAAAACAACATAAAAATAAGTTTGTTGCCTAATTAGAAACTAAACTACGTCTAGCTATGTCTCTTTGAAAGTCCACACAAAATCCAAAGGCAAATAATGTAACTCCACAATCGATGAAAATCTCAACCTCCTGAAAAGCGTTAAAAATACGACGTCAACATAAAGTTGATGAATTATTCTCATTTTTATAAAAACATTAAATTTTGAAAGTTTTGACCCATCTTAATATATAATAAAAGAGAGGCCTAAAATGCCACTTGGCAAAGTATTAACCATTAGATGGAAATCCAAACTTAATTTGAACCATTAGATCATTTTGATGATGTCATCATTTATAATTTCATTTTAACTCCTTTACTTTAAATAATTTAACTCTTATTTTAAAAAGTAATAATTAAATAAAATAATTAACCTTTTTACTTTAAATAATTTAACACTTGTATTTTAAATTAATTCGATAAATATACAAAACATATTTTTTTCTTCAAACACATACACATTTTTAGTATAAAAAGAAACTAAAATTATTTTATTGTTTTATGAGTGTTTTACATATAAACGGAAAACATATTATATGAAATAATATTCTGTTTTTTTTTCCGTCCTATTTACCCAATTTTTAGTTTTTTATATATTATAGAAAGAAAATAATATTATTTTATTGTTTTACGAGTGTTTTGCATATATACGGAAAAAACATATCATATAAAAAAATCTTCAGTTTTTTTTTCGTCCTATTTACGCAATATTTTTAGTTTTTTTTATATATTATAATTATTTTATTTTTAATAAGGTTTTTTTGAATTCCATAGTAAATGTTTTATTTAACTTCACATTTGCTCACATAATCATTTTTATATGTTCTTTATTAACATTATATATTTTTTGATATTATTATCCGCGTATTAGGCGGGACAACAAGCTAGTTAAAATATATAAGACCATTAGTAAAATAAATAATATCTTTAATTATAAACAAAGTAAGATATATGCATAACCTTAGATAATCAACGACACTTGAACCTTACATATAAAGGCTAAATTAACCCCCACCCTTAGTGTGTCAAACTAAGGTATAATCTCGAAAAAGTATGCGGTCATAACATCGACTCATAGGGACATCACACCGACATAATCTCATATCAGCGATGAAGGTTTGTAAAACCCATATAGATCTATATATATACGTACCGGTGGCTCAAAATAGATTTAACATGTGTTTAACCGAGGGTCTTATACTACCACTAAGGTCATATAAGTAAAGCAACACGAAATCTAAAGGCATCAAAATCTACATTCGCATAATCAAGATATATTTTAAGTTCAAATAACGCTAATCATGCCCAAGCATAAAAGCCGTAAAAAGGGTAACAAATAACTCACGAATCAGCGATAAATACGTCGGATAGACAAAATTAAGAGAATAACGCTCCATCGCCTAAATGCCCTACTATAAAAGACATCGAAAGTCTAAGTATCTTTATAAGTCTAGTAGGATTTAACCTTTAATAATTAACGTTATATTATGGAGTATATTAAAAGTACTTCAACGAATAATATTTCGAGTCAAAGTGACGAGTAAAAGATAACGATATTTTTGTGTTAAAATAACGAGTGAAGATAACGATATCTTGTGTCAAAATGACGGGTAAAAGATAATGATATTTTGAGTCAATAATAACTAATAAAAGATAACGATATTTCGAGTCAACAACGACAAATAAAAGATAACGATATTTCGAGTCAATAATGACTACTAGAAGATATCGTTAATTAGAGTCAATAACGACAAATAAAAGATAACGATATTTCGAGTCAATAATGACTACTAGAAGATATCGTTTATTCAACTCAATAATAACGATTAGAAAGGAATGATATAATTTAATGTATTCTCAATTTCAAATTATCTTGTTTTATAGTTAAGAGTTGCCACAAAATACCGATGTTTTTTGAGCATTTTTTAAATTGTTTTATTACTGCATGTATATGTTATCAAGTATCATAACCGAGCTAATGCCCGAACCCGTGCCTTGCGGGGTTTGAAAAATACCGACTTGCCTAGAATGTTCCCAAGGCTCTAAATCAAATATCCATTAGATTGTGGATCTAGGTGCGACATGGCTAAGTCTTGAAAACGTTTAAAGTTTGGAAGCTCTTCGTCTCAAACCAGTCCTATCTTAACAAAGGAGTAGTTTTTTTTTTTATAATAGATAATGTATGTAATAACTTTAAATAACTTTCGTTTTGTATAAAATATTTGGTATGCATCTTACTATCTTAGCATCTATATAATTTTCCAATTAGTTAGACTATCGGGAGTGGGGCGTTATCAACCCTCCATCACGCCGCCACATCAGCGATAACGCCCCACCTCCACTCCGGTGGGGGCGTTATCAGGCGTTATAGGGCCACGCCGTGAGCAGAACAACGACGTGTTGAGCGAGAGAGAGTGAAAGGCAACGGTCTCATGACCGTTTGAGATTTTAACAACGGGCAAAAAAACCCCAACACCCCACCACTCCTCTATAAAACCTAAACAATTTTTATAAAATCAACATCAAAACATACAACTTTCTATCACAATTTTATACAATTCTACATCAAATGGATCCCAACAACAATCAAAACCCCAACCCTTGGTTCAACAATCAAAACCCCAACCCATGGTTCAACCCTAACCAATTTCCAAACCAATTTCAAAACCCCAACCAATATCAAAACCCCAACCAATTTCAAAACCTTAACCAATTTCCAAACCCTAACCAATATCCACAATTTTACCAACAAACTCCACCATCACTAAGACCTCACCAAGACCCGGTATACCAAGGAGGGTCGTTCCAACAATTGCTTAACTTTGGCGATTTTCCAAATGTGCCTCCATTTGACGTTGACCGAAACCGCCAATTGCAAGATTCCGATGACGATGACGTTGTTCCGGAAACTCAACCGGAAAATATGCCGACCCGTGGGAAGAGGCGACATAAGAAGAAGGAAGCCGAATCGCAAAGGGGCAAAACCGAAAAAAAGAAGTGGACCGAACGGGAAGAGGTGGCACTTGCCTCATCTTGGTCGTCGACATCCGAAGACCCCATTTTGGGAAGAGATCGAGCTTCACCACTTTATTGGGGAAAGGTTCGGGAACAATTCTTCTACAAGATGCATCAAGAAGATCCCGATTACGCTCGTACCAACGACATGATATCGAGCAAGTGGACCGACTTATCCCGAAAAGTCAAAAAATTCAACGGGATTATGCGACAAGCCAAACAATCTAGAACAAGCGGTCAAAATGATCAACAAGTGGTCGAACAGGCTATGTTGACATACCGCGTGGGTACGGGTTTCCCACATTACGCGTGTTGGGAAATATTGAAAAAAAAAACCCGATTTGTCAACATATACCAATTGTTGGAGGGTCCTCAAAAGCGCGCAAAACATCGGAGTCTAGTAGCCCCGCCACTCCGATATCGCCTTTTGCTTCATTCGATCTCAACGATGATGATGATGACCTTCGGGTGTTGGAGGAAGATCTTCCAAGACCGGTTGGTAGAGATCAAGCAAAAGCAAGGGCGCACAATGGAAAGGGCAAAGTCGGGTCTTCTTCGGGGGCCGAAGAACAACTCCAGTTGATGACACAAAAGTTCGGGGAATTTAATGAAACTGCTCAAGAAAAAATGCGAGCAAAAGCATTAAAGACGATCATGAAGGACATTAGTCATCTGGGGGAGCCTTATCGAAGAATAGCGGAGGCCGAAAAAAAAAGGCTTATCGAAAAATATTTTTTGGATATGTAGTATTTTTTTTCTTATTGTAGTATGTTTTTTTATTTTAATAAATTGTAGTATGTTTTTTTAAAAATAAATTGTAGTATGTTTTGTTTTTATTTTGAGTTAATTACATAATTGGTCCCTGTGTTTGTGCGGATTTAACGGGTTTGGTTCCTGGGTCGAAAATCGTTCGGGTTCAGTCCCTGGGTCATATGTTTGGTTACACGTTTGGTCCCTGTGTCACTTAAAATGACGAAAATACCCTTTTATTTAGACTTTTTTATTTTTTCTTATTTTCTGTTATACACGTGTCACAATATAATTGGTTTTCTTTTAAATTTTATTTTTTCCCCTTATATTTCAATAGATATATATATATATATATATATATATATATATATATATATATATATATATATATATATATATATATATATATATATATATATAGATCTAGATCTGCATACAATATCTAAACACCAAAAACCCCTCAACCTGCAAAAAAGAATATTGATTCGCCACAAAACGGATAATTTGTGTCCGGATTTCAACTAGGGCTATCAGCCACTGATTTTGCAAAAACCACCATATATTACCGTTGATTCTAACCGGTACAACAACTAGCAAATCCATAGAAACTGCCGTCACATAGTTAATTATCCCTTGAAACCACCGCTCTCTGCTCTTATACGTCAACCACCCCCATCATGTCTACACCGGTTCTCAACTACCATCATCTCCAAAAATCGATTGAAACGAATTGGATTTAGGGGTTTAGAGAAAGTGTTTACATGAAACAAAATCCCCCAAAAACACACAAACACACGAAATTGACACCTAGATCTCACCTTTCAACGCATCATCTTCATTCTGTTCTTATTTGACTTAGCTATGATTGGGATGGTGGTAGGTGGTTCTGGATGATCTTGAAAATGGAGGGTATAGCGTAGATGAAGATAGATGGTTGTTTGTGTGTTTGTTATTGAATTTTTTTTATATAGAATTATGTTGTGGCTGAGAATGATGGCTGATGGTTGTTCAAGGTTAAGGATTGAAGATATGTACAGTGAGATATGTGATATGATATAGGAGAGAGAGGTTATAAAATAAAATCAAACAAAACATTATCATTAATATATTTTCTAGTATAATAATAACATAAATAAATTTAAAAATTAAATGAATGAATAAATAGAGAGGAAAAGGGTATTTTCGTCATTTTAAGTGACAAAGGGAACAAACGTGTAACCAAACATATGATACAGGGACTGAACCCGAACGATTTTTGACCCAGGGACCAAACCCGTTAAATCCGGACAAACACAGGGACCAATTATGTAATTAACTCTTTTATTTTTAATAAAAATACAATTTTTTAAATTTCATTTATATAAAAAAAATAATAAAAATACAACTTTTACAAAATAATCTCTATCACTCCACATCATCACTCACCACTCCACCCATTTTCTATCACTCCACGTCATCACACTCTCTTTCCTAAAATCACACTCTATTTCCTTCAAATCACCTCTATCACTCCACATCATTATCACCCACAATAAACCACTTAATGCTCATTCACTGTCACGTCCCAACTTATCGTATGTACTATTACTCCAATTTATTAAACTTACCCTACAATCAAATTCCCAACAACTTCATTTACATATTTATTGATTTTGTATCCAACTACCTCCCTTTAAGTATTTATGAGACAATTGTAAGAGAAAATATCAAATAAAAATATTTATTAAAATAAAAACAGTAAAAATACTTTAAAATCAATTTAAAAGTAGTTAAAAATCGATTTTTTCATTTTTTTCTTTGAAAACATTGTATTGAAGTAATCTCTAAAGTCTTTTTATAACATTAAAAAAAGTTTATCCAAAAAAAAGAAAGTTGATGCTTTGTTTTTGTTGATGCTTGAAAAAACAAAAGCATTATTAATAACAAAAGCATCGACATTTTCCTTGATTTTTATTTTCTTTTAATTTTATAAAAAGACTTTACATATTTTTTTATGAGGATGTTTTGAAATAATATTGGAAAAAGATTGGGCTAAGACTACTTTTTAATCAATTTTAAAGTATTTTTACTGTTTTTATTTTAAAGTTCTTTTTACTGTATCTCTACCCGACAATTCAATTCATATATCTCAACAAGTTTGTTCAATGTCCGAACCCATAACTTCCAAGTTATTTGCTAGCTCACATACCATCAAAATTACCAATCATTTGACTTTTATAATAAATATCTTGACACTATTATTACATTGGTATCATGAAATTCTATTTTGAACAACACACAAAGGGAACAAGGTAACCTTCAACAAACTTTAGTTATATTGTTTATCTCTATTTGCGTATTATACAAAGTATACATTAAAGAAGTTATATAATAATATTAGTTTTTACTAATCAGTCTATCTGTTTAAATTTTTTATTTTTTTTATGTAATAGTAGTATTTTTAATCTATTATATTTCATTTTTTATTTTACGTTTGAACCTTTAATTTCTAACTAACTTTTCTTTTAGCTTTTATTTTTTACCTTTTGATTACGCTATTATATAGAATCGAGACCTTTACATATTGATTATTTGCCTACCTACTTAAATATTTTATTTTTCTTATATAATAATATTATTCTCAGCCTATTATATTTCATTTTTCATTTTACGTTTAAACCTTTGTTTTCTAACTAGTTTTTTTTCTTTTTTAGGTTTTATCTTTTACCTTTTAGTTACGCTATTAAATAGAGTAGAGACCTTTCATATTGATTATTTGTTAAATTTCAATTTTAGCTCTTTCTTTTTTATTTCTTTTCAATTTTTGTTGTTGTTTTTAAATGATCAATTTTTAGTTTTACATTTCTTTTTGGGGTTACATTTCTATAAAGGATTTATAAATTACTTTTGTCTCGCCGCAATGCACGGGTACAAAAATCTAATTTAAAAAATTCTTGAAGTTAATAATTATAACAAATGCTTAAAAACGTTTATCACAAGTTAGTAGCGCTTATGAGTTTGGACGAGTCACTGGCCATTCGGTTGTTGAATATGCCTAGTCCCAGACCAATGCTAAGTCGTTGAACAAGTATAATCATTGAACAATAACACAAGATGATATGCTTTCGAAAAAGGGACTTGTTAATACAAAGTGACTAGCACAGTAGCACATATTTACCCTAAGGTTGGTCCTGAGAATACGGAGGCCATGTGAGAATTTAAAATATAAGCTCCTTACAATTTTATTTTATTTTACATATAGAACATTTTTTTCTATAAAAACGTCACCTGAATATAAATATTTTTGTTCTTTATTAAGTTTTTACGAATATATATACGTATAACAAAAAAAAATGGGCCTCTTCCGGCCCAGAGACATGTACGGTCGAACACCCTACACATATTTCGGACCGGCTATGATATACCTCCACAAGGGTTTGCCTACTTCAACAAATATATCAATGATTAATTACACGAATGGTCTTTTTTTGCTTTAACTAATATGACACTTTTAGTCTTTTTTTTTTTTAAATTACATGAAAGGATCTTTATTTTAAACTTTTGAACACGAATGGTCCGTTAGTGTTAAATCAATTCTGTTAGTTTTAGCAAAATGACCATTTAACCATTTTTGTCTTATTCATAAAGGACCATATGTGTAATTTTTTTTAATTATTTTACTACTTTTTCTTTTATTATTATTATTATTATTATTATTATTATTATTATTATTATTATTATTATTATTATTATTATTATTATTATTATTAATTTATATACCAACTATTATTATTATTATTAAAGTTAATTTCTGTTTTATATCTTCTTATTTATATCTTTTTCACAAACAACTTGTTTTTTATTCATTTTTAATTCATGCATTCTCTTTTTTATATCTTATTACTTTGTTTATTTATTATTTTTAAAATGTGAAAAATTTAAATTATATTTTTTATAAAATAATTATTAATGTTATATAAATTGAAAGACAAAATATAGTAACGACATAAAAAGAAGAAAAAAAAAGACAAAAGTAATATTTATTTGACCATATGACTTGTTGTCTATCACAAACCATCGTAAATATCGTCCAATTTCTCAAATAAAATAAAAATTTGAAAACGATAACGGCATTGTAACTGAAACACTCTTTTTTACAACTCTACAATTTATTTTAAAAATGATCAGTGCGAATTATAATATGCGGATCGCAATAGTGTATTATAAGAACTGAAAAATGACTTTGTTTCAAATATAAAATCGTGGAAATTTTCAACGATTTCAACAAATTGTATACCTTCTTATTTGCTGAAAAAGTGTTTCAATTGTCATGCCGTTATTGTTTCCAAATTTAGTTAAGTTTAGGGAGTAAGTGTAAAGAAAGAGAATATAACCGGTATTTACGATGATTTTGGGGTAAACAACGGGGTCGTATGATCAAATAAATATTAATTATAGATAAAATCACAAAAATAATCACTTGGAAATTAAAAAATACCAAAATAATTATCTGATTCGCGCCATTTTTCTCGTCGCGAGATTGAAAATAATATAAATGAGTGGTCATAAATTGGCGCGAGAAAAATGTCGCGAGGACCAAAAAAGTCGCGAGGACGTGGTCAATTTATGACCAATCATTTATATTATTTTCAATCTCGCGACGAAAAAAATGGCGCGAGAAAAATGGCGCGAATCATATGATTATTTTGGTATTTTTAAATTCTCAAGTGATTATTTTTGTGATTTTCTCTTAATTATATCTTTTTTTTCTTCTTCTTACATCGTTACTATGTTTTGTTTATCTATTAATATAACATTAATAATTATTTTATAAAAGATATAATTTAATTACATATTTTTATAAATAAACAAAGTAATAAGATATATAAAAAACATAATAAATGAGTTTAAAGTTAATAAAAAAGTCATTTGTGAGAAAGATTTAATTAAAAAGGATATAAAAGGAAAATTAATTTTAATAATAATAATAATAATAATAATAATAATAATAATAATAATAATAATAATAATAATAATAATAATAATAATAATAAAAGGAAACTAAATGAAAAAGATATAAAACTATAAAATTTAGAGAAAATCACAAAAGTAATCACCTCAAAATTCAAAAATACCAAAATAATCATCTGATTCGCGCCACTTTTCTCGCGACATTTTTTTCGTCGCGAGATTGAAAATAATATAAATGATTGGTCATAAATTGACCACGTCCTCGCGACTTTTCTGGTCCTCGCGACATTTTTCTCGCGCCAATTTCTGACCAATCATTTATATTATTTTTCAATCTCGCGACGAAAAAAATTGCGCGAGAAAAGTGGCGCGAATCAGATGATTATTTTGGTATTTTTGAATTTTGAGGTGATTACTTTTGTGATTTTCTCTAAAATTTATGCATATGGTCCATTATGAATAAGACAAAAAGGTTCAAATGGTCATTTTGCTAAATTTAACAAAAATGATTTGACAACAACAGATTAAAGGACCATCAGTGTTCAAAAGTTAAAAATTAAGGTCTTTCCATGTATTTTTTTCAAAAAAAAGGACTGAAAGTGTCATATTGATAAAAGGAAATGTACCATCTATGTAATTAACTCTATATCAATTGAACACATTTATATCTTTACGCTTATAAAAAGCGTGTATATTTTTATAATTTGTTCACAATTATAAGTGTGTAGAATATACTTTTAATTAAAAAACTAAACAGTTATAGGTGTAGGGAAAAAAAAAAGTTCACACATTTAAATATAAAAATACAAAAAAGTTCACACTTAAAAGTGTGGAGACAAATTTGTCATAACACATTTCTTCACACTCTTGGTGTATGGAGAAATTAGGTGTCAAAAATTTCCTTCTGCACTTTTTAATGTGGAATAGTTGTACATTTATACACGCTTATAAGTGTGTATGTTTTTTTAAACAACTAAAAGTATGAAGATTTTAGAGGTTTTACATCTTTCTTCACATATATAAATGAAATAATTTTATACACTTAAAAGTGTGAACAAATTAACAAAAACTACACTTTCTATAATCGTAAAGAAAAAAATATATAAAAACAAATATTTTTTCTTGTAGTGGCTCCCAAAGCCCGCGATATTTCCAACTAAAATATCATTTTGTAAGAGTTGAAATGTTCAGAAACTAATGTTGCCCCAAGACCCCGCCATTCTTCCAAGTAAAATGGTATTTCATGTGTACGAGAGTTAGTGGCGGAGCTATGTGGAGGCTAAGGTGGGTCATGGCACACCCACAAAGTCATAAAACGTTTATATTTATAGTATTATTATTATGTATCAAGTCCGATTTATACTAATTGGCTCATCCACAAATGTAACATGATCCAATTAGATAGTCAGATTTATACTAATTGGCTCATCCACAAAATTTCCTTCTGCACTTTTTAATGTGGAATAGTTGTACATTTATACACGCTTATAAGTGTGTATGTTTTTTTAAACAACTAAAAGTATGAAGATTTTAGAGGTTTTACATCTTTCTTCACATATATAAATGAAATAATTTTATACACTTAAAAGTGTGAACAAATTAACAAAAACTACACTTTCTATAATCGTAAAGAAAAAAATATATAAAAACAAATAATTTTTCTTGTAGTGGCTCCCAAAGCCCGCGATATTTCCAACTAAAATATCATTTTGTAAGAGTTGAAATGTTCAGAAACTAATGTTGCCCCAAGACCCCGCCATTCTTCCAAGTAAAATGGTATTTCATGTGTACGAGAGTTAGTGGCGGAGCTATGTGGAGGCTAAGGTGGGTCATGGCACACCCACAAAGTCATAAAACGTTTATATTTATAGTATTATTATTATGTATCAAGTCCGATTTCTACTAATTGGCTCATCCACAAATGTAACATGATCCAATTAGATAGTCAGATATATTATTTGCGACACTAATGTTGCCCCAAGACCCCGCCATTCTTCCAAGTAAAATGGTATTTCATGTGTACGAGAGTTACTGGCGGAGCTATGTGGAGGCTAAGGTGGGTCATGGCACACCCACAAAGTCATAAAACGTTTATATTTATAGTATTATTATTATGTATCAAGTCCGATTTCTACTAATTGGCTCATCCACAAATGTAACATGATCCAATTAGATAGTCAGATATATTATTTGCGACACCACCACCAGAACCCCCCCCCCCCCCCCCCCCCCGAGGTAAAAACCTGAGAGTTGCTTTTTTGGAAAAAAAAAAAAAAAAAAAAAAACCGCTTCATAAAGTTAGTAGTGAATAGTGCGGTCTCGGGATTACAAAGGTCCCATATGAAACTATAAGAACCGATAAAGAATAGTGGAAATTAACGTATGATGCATATAGATGTATTTATTTTAAGATTATACATTTTATTAATATGTTTGTTGGATTTATACGCATTGAATATAGAAAAAAAGTATAAAAAAACTCATATAAGTAATAGGGGATGCATCAAATTTGCCCTGAAAATGTAAACCTCTGTAAATTTGTGCATATTATAAGATTTATTAAAAGAAAAAATATTTTTTATTGAAAAAAAAAATATTTCATTACAATATATCTTTATTTACACTTTTGTCTCTTTAGGTTGTTTAACAAATCAAGCTTTAAAATTTTAAAAAGTTTTTACGGTTGCTACTAATATTTAGGGGTTATTACGATTTTACTAATATTTAGTTATTATTTGATCTAGTTCAATTAGACAATACCCTCATTAAAATGATAGAAAATGAGAACCTTAATACTATTTTTGACTTATTTCACTTCACCGACCCGATTCAGTTTGTTCGACCCATTAGACCCGACCTCGAGTTCATATCTTTATATGAATATAGAGGTAATTTTAAACTATGTAGTAGTTTCTTAAGAATAAATTGTAAATCTGAAATTGTTTATTTCCATTCTTTTGATTTTTACACAGTCTTTGTAAACACTTTAGGAAGATTAAGGTTACAAGTAGATGAAACATGTGTATCAGGTTTTTAGTTGTTATCATAAAACGAAACCGCACCACAAGGCCACCCGAGCTTCTAACATGGTCAAGTTCTCGGTTCAAGGGGGCTTTTCTCCCGGTTTGTGAACCATTGAATGGTCCTTTTCGCCATTGGTAACCAAATTCTTTGTAACTTCTCGTCTTTCCCACTACTCGTCCAATACAAACTTCTAGTTTCTCTAAATCTCGACACATTTGTAATCTCTGACATTGATCTCTTTTCTATACCTTCTGAATCTCCGTTATTTAAAAAGCTAGGAGAATGTGAAGTCGAAACTGATGTTTCGCCTCTATCAATAGTTCTACCAATCTTTAACTCATGCAATCTTCTTCTTTCCATATCATCCTTGAACTTCATTACTTGTTCCATATCTATTTCAAATCTTCCACTATTTGAAGGCGGAAAACGCTTGCTTGACATGTCATTAATCATCTTGGAGTTCAAAAGCATTAAATCCGAGGTATTTACATCACTCCATCGGCTTTTGCAAACAATGTCGGATACAATGATCCTATGTTTGAACTTATCCAACAACCTTTGATCTCCATGTTGAATCAAGACATCTTCTTTAGGACTTTTCCCAAATTTCCTAAAACTACTTCCAATACTAAACCCTGATGACCTAGAAGAACCACCTTGCTCCCTTTTAACAAAGATTTCGAGATTATTTAAACCCTCGTCTTGAGGATACCTCAAACTACTCGTGCAAGTGAAATTCATAACATCTGACAAATCAAATTTATACCGACAAAGAGGACAACTAGAATGACTTTCTAACCATTCGTCTATGCAACTCATATGAAACGCGTGCCTACACTTTGGCAACAACCTTAAAACCTCATAATCTTCAAATTTCGACAAACACACAACACATTCTAGCCCTTCTTTCGACCCCTTAAGCGAGGAGAATGTAAAAAAGGGCAAAGACTCTATCGCTTTCTTGTCAATCCCAGAAAACCGTGTCGACCTTGACCTAATAATCACATTAGGGGTTTGGAGAATTACATCCGGATGACAAAACTTCATGCAAGCAAGAATAAGAAACACTAAACAAAACATAGCGCATAGGACCCCAATGATGATTACAACACTAGGTCTCACCGGATGCACAACATCGTCAGGATCAGAACTCGTTGAGTTTTGTTGAGCGAAAACATCGACAAAAAAGAAGGTAAAGAAGAAAAATATCAAGAAAAGGGTTTTGATCAAATTTATGTGATTCATTCAAGAGCTAGATTAGAAGTTCTTAATTAGTGTTGTTTTTGTGATGTGTTACATATGGTGTATGTTTGTTCATTTTAGAGGTTTTTGTTTAAGGAGCTTATTACTTATTGACATTTCGGCTTATGTTTTATAAGTCCGGATTTTCTGACTTATGTAACTATTTACGGGTTTATTACTGTTTATTATGTCATAATACACAGTAATAAGCTCATAAACAATTATATAAACCGAAAAATCTAGACTTATGAAACATAAACCGAAATATCAATAAGTTATAAACTCCCGAACAAAGACCTCTTATTAAATGTTGTATTATTGGTCTCTTTCATAATATAATATAATGAATTTTAGTATCATTGGAATCAAAATTTAGTTGTATGGTCCATAATTTAGTAGCTTGTTAATTTGTTTTATTCATTTGTTTTATTTAATTTGGTCACCATTCCCATATATTTAATAAATTCTTAATCCTTTTATTTTAACAAATTGCATACAATTTAATATACTATCATTACTTTGGCTTTACGTGTTTACAATATAAACTATTTTGTCTCATAACAATAATTGAAAATTAAACGTTTGTTTATTACTAGGAGGCTATAAGTCTGACGGGGATAATTTAACCTTAACGTATCAGGGTAGTATGCCTGGAACAAGAAGGTTCGTCTAATGTCGTAAAATGTCTTTCTATTTTAATTTTGTTTATTTGGTAGGCATTTTTACTAAAGGAATAAGTTGTTTTTAGAAATGATTCTTTTGCCAAAAACAATATAAAAAACCTCATCTCACTTGAATACATTTGGCGTTTAAATAAGTTGAGCTATCCGAAATTGATCTGAACCGAGCTTGTTTAAGCTGGAGTCGTACTTGAGCATAACCTCGAGCTAGCCTAATAAATGAACCGGAGCTTAAACAAGTTTACACGGGCCTCTTAAAAATATTAATATTAATATCAATATAATACAACATATAGTTGTAATTATAATTATAGTATAAAATATAATACATAAGTGTATAATATATATTTTTCTATGGATTAGGTCAAAAATTAATTAAAAAACGTATATTTTTGATATTTTTTTAGTTCACATATTCAAAAAGAAATAAATTATATAGAAGTAAATCAAGCCTGAGCTTAAAAAAACTAATCACAAGCCGAGCTCAGGCTTTACAGATAAGGCCCGAAACAAGCCCAGCTTGAGCTCGAGCTCTCTTAAATAAGCCAAGCTCAAGCTATGTCAAGTTTGGGTATTGCTCCCCTCAATTGCACCTCTAGCTTTCACAGTTATAAGGGATCCCCGAAATCAAAATCAAGTTCAGAATATTACTGGTTGTTTTCGTCAAAACCCAAAATTTGATCACATAAGAACTAAGAAAAAGAACTTAAGAAGTGTCATACATAGAACTCGAGTTAATATTCATAACTACAACCATACAAAGAATTATACATTCAACGATGATCAAACATGATTCTCTAAGATTCGTCGTCTACACTTTCAGATTATAGTAGCAAACAAAAACAGCATCATTTGACTACAGGTTTTAAGAAAAAATTACGCTTCTAGTAAGGTCAATGGTCAACCGGCTTTTGATGGGTCAGTCCTGGATTTCAACTTTAAACTATTTCTGAGAAAATCAGACATTTCGGCTGCAGCAGCTCGTCCCAGGTTCAGACAGCTGAAGTAATCATCCACTGTGCAAAACGAGTAAGTGAAAATTAGAATAAAATTAAGAGTTAAACACCTTAAACTTATTAAATAGTAACCAAGTTTTAATATTGTTTCATCACAGTTTAATAATTACCTGCCATTGCACCATGTGTGACGGATGTAATGATCCCTTGTTCCGTTAAACCACCTCCTGGTTTTAATGATCCTTCCGGAAGCACAGAAACTATCGAGTTTGGGAAAACCAGATATACAAATGCCTTCACTTTCTGCAATTGAAGAACACATAGTACCAAATGTTATTTCACATTAAGAAAAAAAATATCAAATATACCAATATGCGGTTCTCGTCCCAAAAAAGTTGTTTATTACACGGATTGTCATTTAAACTGAAACTTGTAACATCGATAGTCCTTAAGGTAGATTTCCGTGTTACAAGTTTCGGGGCTATCAGAATTGACAATCGGTGTATAAATAAACTTTTGGGACGAAAACCATTATTTGGTATCTATCACAGGGACCATTTATTTTATTTACTTTAACTAAAGATTACTCTAACGACTAACCTGTTCTTCTATCTTGCTTGGGTCGAGTAAAATCTGTCCACTTTCAGACATACAACAACATATTGCAACTACAAAAGCCATTTGATAAAATCGTTAAATATGAAGCAGATATAAATATGGAAGTTAGTGATAAGTTATTCTTACCAGCAAGATGTTTTAAAGGAATCCCGGCATCTACAAGAGCGGCACAAGCTGCATTTATCGCACACGGAAGAAGCTAAAGAAAAGTTGGTCAAGAAAAGCCACAAAACGGTTTAAACTTAAATTAAACAGACAGAGCAGTGCACGACTATAAAGGATACAGCACCATCATCATTCACAACCTGCATCAAAGAATAAGAGCCATAACGGTCAAAACACAGGTTCGAAAATTAAAGTTGCCAAGCAAAAACTTCAAGATACTAAAAATCAGAAACCATATAATTAAAACATACTTGAATTACAATTGATGTTGTTGTATTCGGGTGAACATTTAAGAGGCAGATGCTCTGCAACGTCTTCTTTAGGACCATCTCATACTCCCTCTCGGGTTTCCCTAATTATCAAAGAATACTCAATCAGGAAATTACTATGGATATGGGTTTGACAGTAGAGTGAAATGGAAATAGTAACGGGTATAAGTATGATGGTATGGTACTTGAAAACCGATCAATATATTAAAACAAAATAAAAACTCACCACTTTGCCCGGTTTTTGGCTTCCAAACGACTTCAATACAAGCCTTTTCGGGATTCTCATTTTTCCTAGTTCCAGCTTTCGGTCCATAAACAGCAGCAATCACCTTCGACTCACCTATTACCAGATAAAACAACCAAAAAAACCGTAACAACATTAATTACTAACAACTTTTTCAAAGATCAGTAAACTAATACATAACATTCGTCATTACAATTAGGCATACACATTATACAAGAATCCCAAAACAATAATCAAGAAACTTAATTCAAAAACGTTCATTTTCATACACAAAAAATTCATGAAAAATTTACCTCACCAATGTAAATTACTGATATTAATATATATATAATCATCTACCGTCTGGGGGTGTTTGTTTGGGTTTATATAAGGAGCTTATGGCTTATTAACATTTCGACTTATGTTTCATAAGCCCGGATTTTCCGGCTTATGTAACCATTTATGGGTTGATTACTGTTTATTATGTCATTATAAACAGTAATAAGCTCATAAACAGTTATATAAGCCAGAAAATCCGGGTTTATGAAACATAAGCCGAAATGTCAATAAGTCATAAGCCGCTTATATAAGCCCAAACAAACACACCCATTTGCGAAACCACTTAAAAGATATTATAGAATACGAATCTCAATTGGTATAAACTATAGATGGGTGTAAGGTTGGATTCCCACCGGTTGGATTCTTGTTGAGGACATTACCGGGTCGAAATTAATCATTACTCAAAAAAGTAAGTCTCGATCCAAATTTACTCTGAAGCTTATTGTATATATCCAGATATACGTGTCACCCATATAAATAAATATAAGTTGTCACGTTTAGTGCCACGTCACATGTATTATAGTGGTCAAGTTTTTAACTGGTTAGATACATATAATAGTGGTCAACTAATTGAGCTTAGCTTTTATAAAGCAACTCGAGCTTAATCGAGTCGAGTTCAAGCTTAGCGTAATATCTCCAAGCGGGGAGACTTTTTTGGCTCGATTGCAGCTATTGCCCTCTAAATACTAAAACTGATATTACCTTGAGTCCAGCTGGCAGAGCCATGAGCACGGTTAAGTACGCCACGTGTACAAGCCACGTGTCTTCTTTGATTAGGTGTCCGTCCATCAGCTCTATCAATTTCCATAACCACACACTCCGATTGCAAAAAAAAAAAAACAATTAGGGTTTAAGGTTTAAGGTTTATGTTTTACCAACTATTTTCACTCGAATTGAAGGTGGGTCCTAGGAAAACTTGACGACGGCAGACAGGGGAGATTGCCGGCGAGATACGGCGGCGTAGTGGTGACGGCGCCGGAGAATTTACAGGGTTTTGTTTGTTATCATTTCAAAAAGTTTGTATATATGGTCTCTAAATGAGCCCAACAATATAACTCCATATAATTATTATTTTTCGGTTCGGTTTGTTTCAAAGTATTTGAGTTTGAAGAGTTTTGTTGCGAACATTTATCGGTTCAAAATCAGTTATTATTAAAAACTTAAAGATTGAACCATACTAGTTGTGAGATTATGTAACAAAGGAAAGAAAAGATTTAAATTCCCGTCATTGTTAATTTTTGAATTTTGACAAAAATCAAGGAAGAGCTATATAGACTCGAGCGGGTTCAACCGAACTTTAATGCATTTTTGGTTTAATATGAATACAATGATATAAATTATGAACCCGTACAAGATATATTCTAGCTCCGTTCTTGAAGAAAATACAAAAGCTATTAATCCACTTTGAATATCATCATTATTGATAATAAGTAATAATCGTACTATGTAAGAAATCCACGATAAAAATATATGTTGTTAATCTGAAAATAAACAAACAAAAAGATTGTTTATATCTAATTTAGAAGGAACAAACCTTAGGTAGACTTCGTTATATGATAAGTACAATCAACTTAATTAGTGTCTTGCGGATACTAACATAGGCTATGTTCAAGCCTCGTTAGTATTAACATTCTTGTAGTGAATATTAACATTCTTTTTCGGGTTTAAGCAAACATGTTTAGTGGTAATAACACACATACCACTAATTCAATTACTACATAGATTAGGTAAATGGATAAATTTAAGTATTTAAAAATCTGGAAAATGATTAATCCTTCTACAATATCGTCCTAAAACCATATAAATATGACATGTGAATTCCAGTATCTCTTTCCTAATCTCATCCCTTGATTTTTTCAAATGCGACCGTCTTGTTGTTAGGAAGATTTGTAGGAGGATGACTTAGTAAAAGTTCACCGATTTGATCTTCTTGCGAAATCTGTCATTCATGTAACTTCAACCGAACAAAATGTGATACGACATATCTTGTTAACAAAGCTAATAGCTTCTTAAGCCAAATATGCTAAGTGTAGCGTTTTTTAGAAGTTCATAACAAGCGCGTTTGTTAACCACATAGTTTGCATAATTATACCTACAAAAGTAATAACCCTTGTATAAATTGCTTGTAAGTTTCATTGGTTCGAAACATATTCAACCGTATAACTTCATAGTTTGTCATCTCAAGGGGAAAATATATTCTTTTAAGTTAGAATAAATTGTTGTATATATGTGTATGTAATGCGTATACAAGTTCATACATATTTCAACAGCTTACAGATTTTGAATGCATTCACGGTACACCTTGTAGTAGTCGTAGGGAACAACATAAGTAGCTGTCACACGCTCCATCTCATACGTAAGAATCATCAACTCAAGCCGCACCCACAAGCCAAATAGCCAAGATATCACATACCTTCCAATCGTTCTCCATACTAGCATGATCATTATCCTCCATACGACTTGCATCACCATCATCCACGAAGTCACAAACATCACAATCATCGTCTTATTTTCTTATAGACGTGTTTAAAGAGTTTTTGTTCAAGACAAAAGACGAGATATGATCTTTGGCAAAATCCCCAAAATAACAAGTTTTGTATTTCTTTCTTATAAATTATAATTTACAAGATAAATTATTCAAATTTTATCTTTTTATGATCTTTGATATAACGAATAAACTTTCGAAAAAAAAAAAAAAAAAAAACAAATTAGGAATAAGTAATTATTTTTTTAGTTAACCATATTTAAGTAACAAAAAACGTAAACACGTTTTGTTTGTGTTCTTGTTCTATGCTGATATTGAGTTCACAACTTCACATAAAAGGTTTCGTCTAAAGTAAAAGGTCTGTGGTAAAGAATATGAGAATTGAGGTACTCCCTGTTGCATTTCTCGGGGCTGTTAGTAGAGACACAAATTTTATTAGTGGGTTGGCTATGAGAAGAGCTGCGAATGCTGTTGATTTAATGAGTATTCTTCCACGGTTACATGACCCGCAGAGTGAGCTTCTTTTGCTTCGATCATGTATGGGTATTGCCAAACTCTTTTTCGGTTTAAGGACTTGTCAACCTGAACACATGGAAGAGGCGGCCTTGTTTTTTGACAAAGGTTTGTGTGGGTCAATCGAGAATATAGTGGTTTGTGGTGGATCATTCTTTGGAGACTTACAGTGGCGACTTGCGTCTTTACCGATTCGATTTGGTGGTTTGGGTTTGTACTCGGCAAAATTGGTTTCCTCATATGCTTTTGTAGCCTCGAGGGCCCAATCTTGGGTGCTACAAGACCACATATTACGTGACAGTGGCATATGTGGTATGGATGATGATTATGTTTCTGCTTCGGCTCGTCTTCGTGAAACGCTTCCAAGCTTTGATTTTAGTGGGTTCACTAATAAGGACACCGTCCCCTGTAAACCCCAACAAACACTGGCGAATGTCCTTTTTAGCGATTTGGTCAAGAATATGGAAGTTCACTTTGACATGACTATGAGGCAGAAAGCGGTTTTTGAGTGTCTACGCGCACCACATGCTCAGGATTTTCTACTAGCTATTCCCATAGACGGGCTTGGTCAACATATGTCACCGGTGGAATATCGCACTATTCTTAAGTATCGTCTTATGATTCCATTATTCCCGGTTGATGCGATATGCCCTATTTGTCGCAAGGCATGTTTGGATTCCTTTGGGGAACACGCGGTTCATTGTAAAGAGCTCCCGGGATTCAAATACCGACACGATATGGTTAGAGACGTCCTCTTTGACATATGTAGACGTGCCGGGATCTCCGCCAAGAAAGAAGCACCTGTAAACTTTTTAACAGACCCGTCGGATGGAAGATCTACACTTAGACCGGCCGACGTTTTGGTTTTTGGATGGGTTGGAGGGAAACATGCGTGTGTGGATCTGACCGGGGTTTCTCCTCTCGTGGGGTTACGTAGTAGCGGTTTTACAGCGGGTGAGGCTGCTTTGAAGGCCGCTTCAGGCAAAGTGACAAAACACGAGAAAGCATGCATTGAAAATCAGCACGTGTTTATTCCCATTGCTTTTGATACCTTCGGTTTCCTTGCACCGGGGGCGGTAGAGCTACTCAGTCGATTTCAACGGGTTATGCATAGCAATGTTATGACTCCTAGACGTTTTGATGTAGTTTTTAAACGTATTGGCTTTGCAATCCAAAAAGGGTTAGCGGCGCAACTTGTTGCCCGCTTGCCTTCTGTCACTTTGTAAATTCTTACGTTCTAAATTTAATATATTATTAGATTTATATAGAAAATTATTTTCATATTTTTTGGAAATGAATATACGACACTCGCAACTTTATTTATGTCCCTAACGAAACTTAAATTCATAACATCTTGGTTAGGGTCACTCACATAACTCTAAATTAAAAGTCTAGAAACCCTTTGGTAGAGACTTATTTTCATGATCTCGAAATGTAAAATGTTATGAAATTGTATTATTCTCACTCATTTTTGTCCAACATAAATAATATAAAGGATCTATAAATTAATAGTTTTTGTATTAAATTTAAATTTAAATTATTATTTTTATTTAGAAAAGAGAAAAGAGAGACACATGAAAAGAGCCCCAAAGGTTTGGATTTATAGTTTTAATTCCTTTATTTTTTTATTTTTTATTTTTTATTTTTATTTTTTTTTAAACCTTGTAATCTTTGTTCAATGTGACATTCGCGAATTTCTAGGTATATTTCTATCGTCACGTATTCGTTTTATTTATTTATGTTTATGTTTTGACCCTATTGTATTTTCTTTTATGTTTTATCGTATTCGTATTTTATGAGTATCGTATTCGTATTTTCCGTATTTTATAAGTATCGTATTTGTATTTTATGTAATTCGGATCTTTATGTCGGGAACGTATAGTCTTAAGTGCCTTTAGTATAAGTCTAGTATGCTCTTATGATAAGTTTAGGGGAATTATGCCTTAATTATACGATTAAGATTAACGTTTAAAAAGTATTTCATTTTTAGTCTTTTCGGAAATTTTATTACAAAACTAGTCCTATGGGAGAAATTCTATTACAATTTTAGTCCTTTTCAGATTTTTATTACAAAAATCGTCCTCCACCTAATTTTGTCTTATCTATACCAACCTTTTTGTCTCTTTCTATCATCATCACCTACACTCTCTCTCTCTCTCTAAAAACACCTACAAACCCTCCTCCTTCTCTCTACTTTTTCCGGCGATCCAACCGTCGAATTTCAAATCCGAGACCAGATTATTGTTCACCATTATCACCTCTACCTATCCTCCAAATTTCATTACGATCAGGTAAGTATTTCTCCAATTTAGTTTTAAACTTTGTTATTTTTATTCAATCACGGAAATCCCATTTTTCACCGTCAAAACTTAGATTTTACTTAAGATTATTGTTCCTAATCGTATTCTGGACATAGGGTTCCAATATGGGATCATTTAGATGCCTAAAACACTCAGAAATCGAATCCCGAATGCTATTTTTCGTAAAAACCCAGTTACGTCACGTAACTGTGTTACGCGCACGTAACTGGAGCACGTAACAGATTTGTATGGCACGTAACTCTCCCTTAGATCACGTAACAATGCTTGTTACGCACGTAAGTGTGACTTACGTGCTTGTTGATCACGTAATTGTTCATAAGTCGCGTAATAAGCTTCTTGTTCACGTAATACCCCTTCTAGCCCCGTAACTCATCACGTAAGTCCTTGTTTCGCACGTAATTATCTATTACGTGACTTGAAAGTCACGTAACAAACTTCCTAAGTCACGTAATTCTCTCTAGTCCGTAACTCAGACTTGGATGTCACGTAATTAGCCTCATGAATCACGTAATAACCCATAGATCACGTAATTACTTCATAATCCCGTAACTTAGCATGTATTTCCTTGTTGGTCACGTAATTGTCTTCTTGGTCACGTACTTGGCTAGTGATTCACGTAATTCCCTTGTTTATCACGTAATTGTCCGTAACTCCCTTGTCTTGATCACGTAACTTGCTTGTTTGTCAAGTAACTATGCCCCTTATCACCTCTTGAGCACGTATTACTTCTATGTCACGTAAGAAGCTTGCATAACACGTAACTTGATACTTACGTGACTTGTAGTGCACGTAAGTATGAAGATTCATAACTAGCTTGTTGAACTCTTCGAAACGTTTATAATCCCGTTAAATCGATGTTCCTCTTGGTTATTTCAAAATCCGTATAAAACGTTAATCAATAAGGCATAATCCACTAGACTTAGAGATACTTAGACATGTTTATTTACGTGATGTTTAGGGCACTTAGACGTGGGAGCTTGACGGTATTATAGTATTTCCCGACATATCGAGATTTGGATTGCTTTGCTATACAGTGAGTTATTCGTTGCCCTTTTTACCTTTTTATACTTTTTGGGCATGATTAGCGTTATAAATAAATGTATTTTTATGGTATAGTATGTATTATGAGTATGTATTATGGTATGTATTGTGGATATGATGCTTTAGATGGTCTTACCCAAACTTGTTCCGCCTTTGTGGTAGAACAAGGCCCCGTATACACACCTGTTAGCTTTTAGCCGCCGGTTCGTATATATAGCGCTATATGGGTCTAACAAACCCTCATTTCTAACACGATGGATGATGGATGCGCCCTGTCCGTGTTAGTAATGTTATGACCGATATTTTTCGAGGACAACCTAGCTTAAGACACTAGGTGGGGTTAGTTGCCAGTATTGTTAAGGTTCAGGTGTATCGTATGTTCCTAAAGCTGTTATCTATCCAGTATGTATTATATGATATGATTATGTTATTTTACGGTATATGTATGAGTATTTTATCAAAAGATTTTGTATACTTCACGTATATTTTGAAACTTCATTTTCAAATGACTTATCTTCAAATCATAACTCTTTTGGGTCAAAACATATTAAAACTTTTATACTATTATGTTTTTATTAACTTTTGCGAATAATTCACCAACTTTATGTTGACGTCGTATTTTAACGCTTTTCAGGGATTTGAGGTTACTTTATGATTGCTATGCTTTGACTGGCTACGTGGATCTTTTGCATGGAGTTTATTTTGCTTTATTGAATTCCTTAGTATCCCAAACTCTGTAGCCATATTGTTAGGTCTCACTAAGATCCCAAACAATGGCAAATCAATAACAAATAAGTATTTAGACGTTAATTGTTATATATCGATTAAGTATTCAATTTCAGTATATATTATAGCGGAATTATAATATTGAAACAATGAAAATAACACACAGTTATATTTCAATCAAAGGTGTACCGATTACAAACTTCAAACTCACTATTTATACACAAGTATAGTGAGTTTGATAAGGATCAATCTAAGTAAATCTTTTAAACAGATAAAAGATACTAACTAACTAGACATCCTTAAATCACGCCTGATTTCTCTCCGTGAGTCTGAGTTAGTCAGACTGAGTCACTCAGACTCATGTCACTCAGACTGAGTCACTCAGACTCACACTAAAGTCACTTAGACTAAGACTTTGATTAACAGATTTATTAATCTTGGGATAGATCATTGTTTTTCCCAACAATCTCCCCCTATCTGTTTCAACCAAAGTCTTTTACAAAAGGTGCATTAAAATAAACACAAACACAAAAAAATCTTTTAAACTAAAATTGTTTGTGAACAAAATAGACACCATCCCAACTATTTCTGCTTCTTCCCAGTCCTCTTCTTTCTTTTCAGTGAAGTCTCAAACGGTACAGGCTGATCCTTTTCCTTCATCCATTTCAACCTGTCTTTCTTCCAGTCCATTAGAGTCTTCATTTCAGCATCGGATTTATGGAAGTGCAACTGATATTCTTTCTTCACTAACTCCACCATGTCAGACTGATTTCCAATTTCTTCAATTCTTGTCAAGTTATTGAACAACCAACTGATCATCAGCCTCATTCTGAATGGAAGGCATTGAGGAGACTCACATTCTTTAAGCAATGCTATGCAATGATGAATAGAGGTTGTGGTGATGCTATCTTTGGGTTGAAAGCATTCTTCTCCCCCACAGTCAGTGTAGCATAGCCCTGTGTGCTTCTCAGTCTCAATGTAAGTTCTGTCTTGAAACACAATATCTACAGGAACAGGATGAGCACTACATGATTCCAGACCCAATGATTTAGCTTTGACTTTTACATCGTGCTTGAGGCAAAAGGCTCTGTAGTCTTCATCTGCTACTAAGTTCAGCATATGGGCTGCGTTCATGTTGAATATGGCCTCTCTTCTTACAGCTAAGCCTTGAGATTTGTCAGTCAGATTATAGCTTAAATTTGTCACTTCTTTCCATTCTTCCATGCCCATAGTGTGTAATCTTGATAGGCCAATTCTGAATGATCCACCTTTATGTGAGCAGATAAGAAACAGGTCAGCTCCATTATGGCTTTTACAGCCAAGTGGGTGATCTTGTGTTTGAGTATTCTCATGGTGAAATTATTTTCAATGTAGTTCACTCTAGCTTCTTCTCTGAGAACCAGTTTGGCCATTCTGGCATCAGCTTCAACCCTCATTTTCTCTTCTTCAATAGCCTGTTCTTCCTCAGCCTGCATCTCATCTTCAAATTCTGCAGCTGCTCTTTCAGACTGATCATAAGGGTTGAAATCAAATCTTTCTTTGTACAGCCCCTTCACATACTCTCTATATTC